>JAFVLL020027493.1:0-21738 GCA_021397915.2 Tor tambroides
TATATATTGATTTCGGTGTGAAATACAGACATGGGCATGTTTTGATTCTGGATCTTTATCCTGATCTGTTGTTCTGCTGTCCTCAGGTGCGGATCGTTTCAGTAAGGACATTAAGGCCATGATCGGTTATGAGCCGCTCTGCAGCTTCAGGCTGTGCTGGCGTTACCTGACGCCCGCTGTGTGCATTGTGGGTCACTCAATCTGGACGCTGATAGCAGATGCTGATGGACCGTCAGCAGCCTCTGATCTTCTCTGTGTGTGTTCAGGGCACCTTCGGCTTCTCGCTCATCTTCTGGTCTCCGCTGACCCTCGCTAACGGTGTGAGGGCCCCCCGATGGGCCACAGTGATGGGCTGGATGCTGACGCTGTCATCTGTGTCTCTCCTGCCGCTCTGGGCCGTCTACAGCTTAATGAACACACCAGGAACCCTTCAACAGGTGTTTAGTGATATGATGATATAAACCTTTCCAGACACATTTACCATCAGCTTTAGGGCCAGTTCAATCATGACAACTCTCGGAAGATTTTAGCATGGTTATGGATATGACAATGTTAATGTATTTGGTCTTGGCGGAATAGATCTGCTGCTGAATTGCTGCTGCTGTTGATTATTGCTTGAGAATCGATTCGTATTAATATTGAGATATCGATATTTTTTACCCAGCCCTAGTTATTGCTGTAGTTGTAGATTATTGCTGCTGCTGCAAGCAAGTACAGGAACTTGCTACTGCCAATGCATATGGCGATTGGCATATGGCTGCACAAATAGCATATAAAATAACCCATAGCAGATATACAGGTGGAGCTGGGGAAGGTGGAGGGTTTCAGAGAAACTTTAAAATCACGCTGAAAAATCTCAGGTGAACGCTAGCCAGCCATATAAATGCAAGGCAGTAAGCTGATTGGCTGCATATGCAACATGATCCAATCAGCTTGTGCCATTCGTTTAACTCTCTGAATATCATAAGCTACGTTAACAACCCGTCAGCCTGCGCCATCTAGAGTTTCATGACTGAACTATACATTTTTACTAAGCAGGGCAAATTAGTACGAGAGTGCAATTCCAAAACAGCACCAACGGGCGTGGAAATTTCTGTGAGTGGTTTACTAACAACCGTGCAAGTTAAAGAACACAGATGCAATATCTCACTTACATATCAACCAACACAATACACTCTTAAAAATAAAGATGCTTCACGATGCCACAGAAGAACCTTTTTGTCTAAATGGTTCCATAAAGAGCCTTTAACATCTGAAGAACCTGTTTCTGTTTCACAAAAGGTTCTCTGTGTTGAAAGAAGGTTCTTCAGATTATAAAAAGGTAAGAAAGAGATGGTTCTTTAAAGAACCTTTGACTGAATGACATGCTGTGAAGAACCTTTTCAAGCACCTTTATTTTTAAGAGTGTATACCAAGTGCAGCGCAAATAAAGAATAAAGAAGTCACAGTATGCTGAAAAGAACCAGAGGCTAAAAAACGAAGGGTTGCAAGAAGTTTTAATAGAGCTGGACTCCTAGTTGAGGCTTCCAAGTCGTCTTTTATTTCCTGAAGCAAATTAAAAATAACATGGCTTGGCAAACTGTTTTCGTGTTCTTCTTGCATTTCAAATAAATGCAAGAAGCGCTCTGCGGCGCCTCCTCTAGCAACAGTAATTGCAGGCATTTCAAGCACAAAACAGTTTAAGACATGCTTTTTTTGGGGCGTTAAATAATGGCGCAAATACTAGTAATTTGACGAGCGCAAACGTTAGTAAACCATGTTGCGTGATTCATTTGAATACTCTCCTCCCATAAATTTAGTGTCTGAAAGAGAAACTCCTACAAATGCATATTCAATAAGGTCAGACACAAAAATAACTGTGTCCACGCCTTTTCAGCGCTAATTCATCACTGCATGTCTTTAGTAAATCCTGACAGTAATATTTTAAAACTGACCCTTAGTGTTGTTCAGTGATGAAGTCATGATTAAGTGCCAAATTCTTGGTGAAGAACTAAACTACCCATAATCCTAAACACAGATCCACCAATCAGAGAAGTCGCTGTTATTATGGAAACATCCACTCCCATGAAGCATTGCAGCAGTGGAGTCCAGTGTTGTTATTGTTACCCGTACATCTGAAAGTATTTAAAACATTTTCATTAATTGAAGCTGAAATATAAATGTGAAAATTAGAAATGTTGGCAACTAAGTGAAATAACATAAGTACTAAAATTGAAATAAAAAATAATTTAAAGCCAAACTAATAAAAATGACAAAAGCACATAAAATTCCTGAAACTTAAAATTTAAAATAAACTATATATAAGATAAATATAAAATAAAAGCTCATTCAAAATAATATAAATACTATAATAGTACATATAAATAATGTTAAAGCCATATTCACTTTGCCAAGACTTTCTGTATTGTATATATTTCTCCAATAAAAGTCATATTCACTCTGAAACTACTTACATATTTATATATCTGAGTATTTGAAATTTTAATATAAATTATAATAAAAATAATAATAAATCCAAATAATAATATAAATACTATAATAGTACGAAAATGACACTAAAATAACCCTGATTCACTGTAAAACTATGCATATATTTATATATCTGAATATTCAAAATAATAATAGAAATGATGATGATAATAATAATAATAAAATCAAATAATAATATAAATACTATAATCGTATAAAAATAATACTAAAATAACCCTGATTCACTGTAAAACTATGCATATATTTATATATCTGAATATTCAAAATAATAATAGAAATGATGATGATGATAATAATAACAAAATCAAATAATAATATAAATACTATAATAGTATAAAAATAATACTAAAATAACCCTTGTTCACTGCAAAACTATGTATATCTATGTATATATTTATATATCTGTATATTTAAAATAATTAAAATAATAAAAGAAAATAATAATATAAATACTTGGTAGTATATAAATAATACTAAATTACCCTGATTCACTCTCAAACTGCGTATATATTTACACAGTATATCTGTTTTTTGTTGTTGTTTTTTATTTATTAATTTATTATTATTATTATTATTATTATTATTATCCTTTCTCTTTCTTCCTTTGTCCATGTATAATTTCCTTTAGTACTGTAAGTACCAGGCTTTGTTTTATTTTGTTTAAAAAGTATTTTTTAAATGTTTAACCACTAGTGTTGTACTGTAAGTGGTTAAAATGTTCATTTAAAAAAGATGCCCATATGTATGTATATATATATATATATATATATATATATATATATATATATATATATATGTATATATATATATACATACACACACAAACACACACACACGAGAAACCTATATGTTGTGCTTAACGGAACTGTAATTCATTCCCTCATAAAGGGTTGATGTAGAACATTTAATCACAAATCCTCACAGTTTTAGCCGTCTTGAGTCAGAGCAGCTCTAGTCCTGTAAGCCGTGCTTCATTGTTAAACGAATGACTGTTGTTTATGTTAGTGGCAAATAAAATCCCTCATGCAGACAGAGAGTCTCGAGTGTCTGCCTAATAACCCTGCTAACGTCTCGCTCCTGAATAACAAGCCATTCATGTGCTCCTGTGTCCAGCGTCTGCGTCTGCTGTGCCGCCCCGCTCAGGACTCACCGCCGACAGATGAGCACCTTTCTGCGCTTGACCTTTGACCTCCGCACAAAGAAGCCCAAAGAGCCAATTAAGGATACAGTGTAATTCAGTGAACCGAGTCCAGCGTTCGCTCGGATGCGAGACTGTAGTGTAACGTTGAAGATTTGAAGGTAAAAGAAACTCTTTCTTTAATAACAAGCGATTAAAGCTTCTCTTCCATGGTAATCTAAGTATGTGTTCTTCATATGCATATATGACCCTGGAGCACAAAAGCAGTCTTAAGTAGCACAGGTATATTTGTAGCCATAGCCAAAAATACATTGCATGGATCAAAATGATCAATTTTAGGATATTAAGTAAAGATCATGTTCGATGAAGATATTTTATGAAGATATTTATAAAATATATTCATATAAATATAGTATTGTATATTTTTTATAAACTTCCTACAGTAAATATATCAAAACTTAATTTCTGATTAGTAATATGCATTGCTAAGAACTTCATTTGGACAACTTTAAAGGTGATTTTCTCAGTATTTTGATTTTTTTGCACCCTCAGATTCCAGATTTTCAAATATTGTCCTATCCTAACAAACCATACATCAATGGAAAGATTATTTATTCAAATCTCAATTTCATAAAATTGGCCCTTATGACTGGTTTTGTGCTCCAGGGTCACCTGTCTTCAAAATGCATGAACTATCTCTACTTTTGCATCATTCAGTGCACTTAACTGTTTTTTGTTCAGGAACCTGTTTTTTTTTAACAAACATACCTTCAAAAATGGTTTTGTTTTTGTTTTTCAATTCCAAAAAAATGTAATTGTTTTGTTATGCACACTAAGCAGTGTGCTAGTTTTCCCTTCTGAAGATGGTCAGAGTTAGGTAAGTTCTCCTGGAAACTGTTTGTTTATCCAGTGCTGTGTTTGTTTTCAGTTTCACGTCACATATTACTGATGCTGGAAACTTTCGCTTGGTCATGGTACCTCGTCAGAGTTAGTCAGCTCCGGATGTGATCGAGAATCATCAAATCTTTACTGGCATCATGACTGTTCTGAGTGTTTGCTCATACTGTAATGGGATGTGTGAAAATAGACCAACGTTTCTCAAACAATCTGATTGATGTGATCAAATAAATCTCATTATGACATGTTTTCATGATAATTAAGCATATGTTCCTCCACAAATATGAACACAAAACATTTTTAGTTCTTCATTTTTAATTCTATACTGAAGTGCATTCACTTTGCTTTTTGGTCATTTATATTTATTTATTTATTTTTATTTTTGGTGATTTTTGTTATTTTTGAAAGTTGTTTTGGGGTAATTTACTTTGTTGTTGTTGTTTTTGCAGTTCTCTTTGTTTTTTTTTGTTTTTTTTTTTGTTTTGTTTTTGTTTTTTGGTAATTCTCTTTTTTTCCCCTAATTTTCATTGTTGTTTTTGGTAATTCTCTTTGTTATTCTCTTTGTTTTGTTATAAATTATGATTCTCATGATATTCTCATGACTTTTTATACAATGCTAAAAATTATAATTAAAAACAATATAAACAAATGCTATCACAATATGTAAATACATGACTATTTAAAATGACCACCATTATTTGTTTTTATTTAATAATTCATCTAATAATTTCTAATAATTATATAATCTATTTAATTTTGTTTTTTAGTAGAACTTTTGGATAAAAGAATAAAAGTCAGAATGCAAAAAGTCTTAATGCTCCTTAAAATATTCTTAATTTTCTTTAACCAAAGGAACATAACTTTGCTGTTTTTTCTCCTTTGATTTTGGGTTGAAATATACCTATATGTGTTCTTGCTTTGAAAGACTGCAGGCTAAATTATTATTTATATAATTTATATGTTGCTGAAGTAAGTACAACATGTTAAATCATTTGTTTATCTATTCATAAGCATTTTTTGATGTTTATGCATTTTATGCATATGGAACTAATAAAGTAAATCATGTTTTTCCTAATCTGCCACATAGTCATTACAATAATGCAATAAACATCTATGATATTTTCCACGAGTCCTCAGGGTCACATCTAAAGTGAACACCAAAAAAAGACACCAAACTGACAGATATTGGTTTTCAGTGTTCTTGATTATTAGTTTTTATTGGCACTGTCAATAATCATTTGTCTTGTGGTGCAGAAGGACTCATTTGTTTGTAAAGCATGTAAAATATACATTAAACCCAATCTGTATTCTATTATGAATGAGGCATGCTGCGACAGAACATAACAGATGGGCCGCACTGTGATAACTAGAAGTGCCTCTTAGTGCTCTTGTTTTATAAATGGATTCATTTAGTGCTTTTGGCTGTGTGTGTGTGTGTGTGTGTGTGTGTGTGTGTGTGTGTGTGTGTTTGCACAGACGCTCAATATGCGCGCTGTCTGCACACGTGTCCATGCATGCGTGTCCATATGCACGTTTTGATAATGTGTGCTCTATATTTAGAGTGCATTGGATGGCCTGTGTGTGTGTGTGTGTGTGTGTGTGTGTTGTTGTGTTCAGTGGATGAAGATTATATCTGATGCTGAGATGTGTTTGATACAGTACTACAGCCGTTGCACGTTGGACTGTCAGTGCCAAAGCATGAAAGCATGTGTTTAAATGTTTGTACAGAGTCTGGGGCCATTTATATAAATGCCATTATTTTTATGTGATGATATTTAACAATTTAGGCCTATTAAGTGTTAAAAATGATGGTGGAATGACTATATACAGTATTTTAAAAAATCAGTGATACTGGCCTTTATGCACAGTGCTTAGTAAAAAGATGCTATTGAAAAAATATTTAAAATATACTTTAAAATATTCTTTCTAGTTCTTACATTCATTTGGAGAGTCAATGTGATAATATATTTATGATTATAAATTTTAATTTTAATATTAGATGCAATTAATTGCAAATACGGAAAAACATGGAATTACTTCTTTTTTTTTTTTAATTAATTGACAGAAATCATTTATATACATTTATTGTTTTGTTGATGTACAGTGTCTGGGGCCATTAATAAAAATGCCATAATTTTATTTATAAAATACGTATTTTTATTAAGAAATTGATTATTTTCAGTAAGGATGCATTAAATTGATCCAAGACATTTATAATATTACAAAAGATTACTATTTCAATTAATTGCTGTTTTTTTACTTTCTATTCATCATAAATAAATCAATCAATCAATAAAATCAGTTTCCACCAAAATAGGAAGCAGAAAACACTGTTTCCAACATTAATAATAAGAAATGTTTCTAATGTATTATTTTAAATTGTAATAATTTGACAATATTACTGTTCCACCCACAAACCAACCACAAACTTTTCGGTAGTACAGAGGCAGGGATAAAATGTAATAAATTAAAAAATAAAGTAAAATAAAGTATTAAAATGCATTAAATGTAAAATCTTTTTTTAAGTTGTTTAAAACCATTTTAATTTAATTTACAATTCAATAATACAATAGCAACTAGTTAAAGAGTAAAGCTCTCTCATTCATGTTAGCTTTTAACCAACAACCTAGATAAAAAACAACACAAGTTAGTCTGATTCAAAAACTTCAGACCTTCAGACAGCAGAAGACTCACTTTTACAACATCAGAGCACTTCTGCTATTTCACTATGATTTATTTTGTGACAGCACTAAAGAAAGATATCTGGACATGTCCTTAACCTTTGGAAACCACTCAGCCTGTTTTGACAGGAAAGCCTAAAGTAAAGCATCTTGTTCATTTTAATCTCTCGCATTTGTTGGCAGGTAAAAACTCGAGCTGAAGGTGAGCTGTGGGTTACAGCAGAACCTCTAAAGAGCCCAAAACATTCATCACCCAAAACACACACCGGCCCGCGCTTTCTCACATCGCTCTGACCCGAGCAAACATCCGCAGACCCCCCAGGACTCCAGGATCACAACATTTCTCACAAACCGCTGACAGCTAGGTGAGAGGCGAGAGGAGCCTCTTCACAGCCCCGTCAGAACCGCAGGAAAAACAACAAGCCTGACTGCAGAATATCTGACACAAACTCCAGAACTGCTCTCATTGTGAACAGTGTTGGGCAGTAACTAGTTACAGTAATAATATTACTTTTTGCAGGAACTAGTAGTGTAACTAATTACTAATCAGATTTCTATCCATAAAACAGCTGCTTAGTTACTCTGGATCTCTCAACTCCTACTGATTTGAAGTCCAACAATCCAATAATTCCTAGTTTTGTTTTTTTTAATAATTTTCACACCTCACACAGACACATGAAGTCACTAGCTCAGCAGGCAAGATTTGAATATGGAAAAGATTCAGCCTTTGCATTGATTTTGTCAGGAGAAAAGATGATCTGAGCACCGATGTGGAAGTTGTGGCATTACTTTACTCTGCCGTTACATCCCTCTGATCCTGATAGAAATTGTATAAAATCTTTTTAGAGAACGAAACATTTTCTTATGAACTTGTTATTTATTTTGATCAAATACTTCATGGAATATAATCGTGTATGGGTGACAGAGACATCAGAGCTACAGTTAGCTTAAAGCTACACATGACAATTAATGAGGTTAATACAACACTTTCACTTAAACGTTACTATCAATCACCACTGAGTGTTTGTAATAACTTCTGACTGTGATCCAGTGTGGATTTTGGTCAAATGATGAGGCAGAAATATATTGTTAGTAAGATTTTAGAAGAATTTTATGGGGAAGTTATGCAATTACAACTTATGTGAGCCGTGAAGGAAAAGTAATGTAACTAATTACTGTTGCCAGAAAGTAATGAGTAAAGTAATATATCACATGTTTTTGAGTAACTAGCCCAACACTGATTGTGAGTGATTCAGCTGTGACGTTAGAAAGAAAAACAATTTCTTTCTTCAAAATAACTTGCTCCATCTCTGAAATGTCTTACTTTTGAGCTGATGTCTTCTAGGCTGTTGGTTAAAGTTAACTATTGTTTAAATATCTTTTAATTTAACTCACGTTCAGCTCCATTCTGATATGAAACGGACACTTTTACACCTAATCAGTGGATAAATACTATAAATAAAAGTCCTGGGCATTATTTTCAGCTATTTCATTTATTGCAGCTTCAAAGTCGTTTTTACATTTGATGAAAGATTATTTATATTTATGCATTTAGCAGATGTTTTTATCCAAAGTGACTTACAAAAGAGGAATAAAAGTGAACGCAGAATAAAAATTACAAAGACAAACATGTTTTTCTTTATAATAATGAATAACTCATGCTGAGAGCAGAATCTTAAATCATACAATCAAATAATTAATTATAATTATAAATAGTTAATTTCACATCACTTTAAGGATTACTGATAAAAAGCAATTACATGCATAAAAATAAATAAATAAATTACTTGGAAATCATTTTCACTCAGTAACTTGTCAGTTTTATAAAGATATGCAAGTAAAATTCAATTAAATAAAAAATGTTGTTGAAGTAAGGACTGAAATAGTATTTTCTTGTAAAACATACTCAAATAATCTTTTATTTACAATCAGCACATGAAGGCATTAATCACTGCATTGATAAGTCACTCATATGGTAACTATGGTTGAGTGTAACTGTAGATTAAGGCTGTGGGGTTCAGAGCTCATAATGAGGAGGTGGGCTTCACCATCACTATGAACTGATGCGTGATGGTACACAATGTTCTCCTCTGAACTCCCACACACTCCTATAGAAACCCAGCAGAAAGAACACGCTTCAGCCGTATGTAATGGAAACGGAATAGTTCAAATGAGTAGTTTAGCCTGAAAAATTATACATTGTTGGTACCCATATGAAAAATGCACTTTAAAAAAAATCCACTTAATGATGTGTCAAAATGCATTATACAATGACATCAAATGACATTTTCAGATTTCCAGAAAATAATGACTTGAATTTGGGTTTGATTCTCAGACAAACTTGTCATGTCAGAAGACTGATATATAGAGAATAATTCTGTTATGATGCATTTTTTTGTCCTTTTCAGATCTCAAAAGCACCCGACCTCATTCACTTTCATTACACTGAAGTTTGGAATAATTATGATTTTTTTTTTTTTTTTTAAAGAAGTCTCTTCTGCTCACCAAGGCTGCATTTACTTGATCATAAATACAGTAAAATTGTGAAATATTATTGCAAATTAAAATAGCTGTTTTCTGTGTGAATATCTGTTAAACTGTAATTTATTTCTGTGATCTGCAGCTGTATTTTCAGCATCATTACTCCAGTCTTCAGTGTCACATGATCTTCAGAAATCATTCTAATATGCTGATTTACTGCTCAAGAAACATTTCTGATTATTAGCAATGTTGAAAACAGTTGTGCTGCACAATATTTTGTGGAAATCGTGATACATTTAATTTTTCAGGATTCACAGATGAATAGAAAGTTCAAAAGAACAGCATTTATTTGAAATAGAAATCTTTTGTGACATTATAATTGTCTTTAGTCTCACTTTTTAATAATTTAATGTGTCTTTGATGAATAAAAATGAATCAAATTAATTTATTTTAAAAAAATTCAACTGGTTATTTGGTTGCTTAATAAACTTTCACAGAAATAATAGTGTTTTTTTAACATTATAAATATCTTCACTATCACTTTTAAACTATTTATTGAATCCTTGATGAATAGAAGTATGAATTTATTACATTGTCTAAAAATTTGAATGATAATGTATCACAGTTTCCAGAAAAAAATATGAAGCAGCACAAATGTTTTGAAATTGTAATATTACTGTATTTTACTGTATCAAATAAATGCAGTCTTGCTGCACAAAAGAGACTTCTTTGAAGGTTTGGAATGGCATGATGGTGAGTAAATGGTAGAATTGTACTGTTGCCTGCAGATCAGCTCTGTGTTTGAGCAGATACACATATACAGTATGAGGAGAGAGACTCTAAATATCCCCTGTAGCCTGCGTGTCTGCTGCTTCTGACAGCTCCTCAGGGAAACACTATGAAGTGACTCAGCTCCAGTAAACAAACACTGGGCAGGAGATCCATGAAGTGTCATTTCTTATATGAGAAGCAGAACGCAATTTGGCTCCGCGTGCGGTTTTTTGAATAGAGACTCATATTACACAACACCCAAATCCAGCGATTGTCAGCGCTGGCGCAAACCCACCAGAGCGCCTGAAGATGTAATAAATATTCTCTTAATGCCACGTAATACTGAATTTCTGTCGGATATGCGAGCGTGAACGTACATGCCGACGCTTTTGTCCCAGTCACTGGAGCTTCTATTCTGGATGCAGCATGAATTATCCATCACCTCAAAGTTCAGGTCATCATACGTGAGTTTGGAGAAGGAGAAAGTGCCTTATTCAATAATTAAAATAATGTTACTCAACAACAGCGAGCTACAGCTTTGAAAGCTTCGACGTCCATCATTTACTCGTCCTCATGTCGTTCCAAACCTATGACTTTCCTTACAAACAGCTCTGATTCTTAGACATCAAATCAGTGTTATTTTATTATCACTGAGATAAGTTTTTATATATATATATATATATATATATATACTATATATTGAATCAGTTTTAAAGAAAAGTGTTTGTTTTTTGTCATTTTTAGTATATAATTATATTCACTATATATTAATTACTAATTTATATTGTTATTCATTTTTATTTCGGTTTTATTTTAGTGCAACATTTAAACTAAATTAAAATACTGCCTTGCAACATAAATTGATAGTTTTTATTTATATTTTACATTTTAAAATTTTCATTTTTAATTTTTTCATTATTATTATTAATTTTTAATTTAATCTTTTTCCATTTTCATTCTTATTTTAAAATTTTTGTAAGTTTTTAGTTAAAGTTTGTATATTGATTTTTATTTCAGTTTTACTTTAGTACGGTAAACTAAATTTACATTTAAAATGTTGTATTATTAATATTTTGAATCAGTTTTTATTTTTATATTTTTGTTTAATTTTTATTTTTAATTTTTTTAGTTTTTTATGTATGTCTATAGTTTTTATTATTTCTTATTTAAGTTTTAGATATTTTAGCATGTTAAACTGAAGTAAAAATGAGAAATGTTGCCTTGTTAACTAAGTATAATAAAACTTTTTTTATAGTTTATTTCTTGTAACAAAATGTATTTGATGGGTTTTTTAGTTAACTATAATTACCCTGCATCAACTATTTATATATTCATTTTTATGGACTTCATATTTCGCATTCACTTTCATTATATGATAAAGAGACGTGTGAACATTCTGCTAAACATCTATTTTTGTGTTCCACCGAAGAACAAATGTCCTACAGGTTAGTAACAAGGTGAGAGGGAGTAAATGATGACAGAAAGATCATTTTTGGCTGAACTGTCCCTTTAAGCCAGTGTTATCTGTGCTGTTGTTGTTGTTGTGATGATGACGTCATAACACAGAGCTGGAATGAGGCAGGCAGCAGAATGAACCCTCACTAGTGTGCACAATACTCAGTGTTCTGCGTCAGTGGTGTCATTGCCTGCGGCAGCTGATGCACTATTGAACAGGGTTTCCCAGCAGCGGATTCCCTGCATGATGTCACGTTTCTGTTCGCTCTCTCTCTCTCATGTTCTGTACAGAGTCACCCAGTAATAACAACTAAACCCTTCAGATATTTTTCCCTGATGTCAATAAACCCATTAGACGGGCATTATTGAAGATTTATCCCATCATCTGTAACAAATAGCCTCAGAAGTGGTTATGCAACAGAGAGGATTCTGTTTGAGATCAATTGACAAAAGCATCAGAACGGTCGTGCATTATATTTCAGCTCTTCCGAAGTCATATGATGCTTTGCTTTGTGGGAAACAGACATGAATTTAAGTCATTATTTACTGAAAATCTAAAAAAATGAACAAATCTTGCACAATGAAACTGTTTAATGACTCAAAAACATCAAATCAAATCAATAGCTACTCTTAATGTCGCCTGTGAATGGAGACGGATCCTATTGAGTTCTGAAAAACAAAAAAATGCACAAATTGAGTCGGTAAAAGTGATGTACTTACATGTTTCATGTACAACATTTTATTTACTTGTGCATTTATTGATTTGTTTTTTCCAGTTTGTTTATGATCAGCTCTTGTAAGATCAGTATGCTGTTTTTGAGTCATTAAATCTGTTTCATTCTGCAAGATTTAACATCAAATGCCTTTTTTAATTTGGATCTTTTTCTCACGCAAATGACTTCAAAAGAACTGTAATATAATGCATGAGTCATATGCACTATACTGTCATGATGCTTTTTTGTCTTTTTTAGAGCTCAACACTGCTATTCACTTTCATGACATGGACATTTTAAACACCACCCTGTTAGTTTATTATCAATCAGCTCTTACGAGATGAAGAAAAGACATAAATATGATGATTCTGAGTCAGTTTTGTGTCTCTCAGAAAGTAAACAGAACATAAAGACAGACTTTCCTTGACTTTGCATTGATTCCAACACATAAACCCACATTTATAACACATGCAACTACATCAGTACACAGCGTTGTTCATGCTATAGTGCATTTTCTATACCCTAACACTAAACCTGTTGACATTACTAGATTTGAAGCTGATTTATGAGCATTTCAAACGCACAGCGCTTGTTTATGAGGACATTTTCAAACATTTGGCCCCTAACAAGTACAGATGAACCTGTACAGTGAACACAGAGAGAGAGAGAGAGAGACAGAGAGAGAGAGAGAGTTTGAGGAAGAATGAGAGAAGGAGGTCTGGAGTGGAGAGCGAGCGCAAAGGGGCAGGACTCTCTCTCTTCCTCTTTCTCTCTCTCTCTCTCTCTCTCTGGTGCTTTTAAGAGGAAACTTTGTGTTTTGTTCTCCAAGTTCACTTTAGTTCCCGCTCCTCTCTCATCCAGCCTTCACGCGTTTATTTCCGTGACGCGTGAGATGCGCACCGCGACGCATGGATCAGTCCATCTCCAATTCCCCATTTTAAAAGCGTTTCGGATCGTAATGTTTCCAAAAGTTTTCTGCACCGGATTGAACTACATGGAATAATGTGGCGGATTGTTTTGCTGTGTTGCGCTCTGGAGGCTTCCGTTGCGTTGCGTCCACCTGCGAACGCGTCTCTGAACGCACCTGCCCGCGGCGTCGTGCGCACCGTGGATCGGATTTATCACGGGGGAGGAAAAGCTGGTTACCTTTTGTATTTGGACGAGAAGCGCTTTCAGTTGGATATGGAACGGGACGAATCGATATTGTCTCATCACTTCGGTTTGAACGCGGACGCACCGCCGCCGCGTCGCGAATGCGTTTACCGCGGCACCGTTAATTCAAACGCGCAGTCTCTTGCGGTTTTCAATCTGTGTGGAGGAGGACTTGACGGGTTTTTCGCGGTGGATGACGCGCGGTATACCATCACACCGCTCATCCGCGCAAAGGGGCATGAGAATGACGCGCACATCGTCGAGGACGCCGACGCGACGCGTGCTCTCCACTATTACACGCGGGGGGACTTCGGTTTCGAAGCGATGCCCGCGCGCCACAGCTGCGGAACGCGCGATCGCAGGGGTAAAACGCGTAAGGAGGATACGCACGGACGCAGACGCTGGGCGAAGTTCGTGAAGCCCAACGCGCTGACGCGACGCAAGCGCTCTGTATCCCGGGCGCGGCACGTGGAGCTGCTTTTGGTCGCTGACGCGTCTATGGTGAAGAAATACGGGAAGGACCTGCATCACTACCTGTTGACACTCGCGTCCATCGCGTCGAAACTTTACGGCCACGCCAGCATCGAGAACCCCATTCGCCTTTCGGTGGTTAAAGTCGCGATTCTGTCCGAAAACGAGAAGGGCATCGAGGTGTCCAAAAACGCGGCGGCGACGCTCAAGAGCTTCTGTAAGTGGCAGAATCAGCAGAATCCTCTGGATGACGATCATCAGCATCACCATGACGCGGCGATCCTCTTCACCAGGCAGGTAAAAACAGAAACATGCGCGACTGATGGGCAACTTTGCTTACTTTGTGAGTGATGGAGTTTCATTATAGACTTTTATTTCAGTCCCTAAGCATCACTGTGTGTTTCCATCACTGTGCCATTGAACTAGATGACCTTACAAAAGTAGGCTACTGTGGTACAGTGGTGGAATACCATGGTATTAAAATGGTACACCAATGTACTATGGCAGTACCATGGTAGTTTTTGTTTGTCCAACACAAATTTCTTTGGGAGTATCTTTAGCAGGAATATCATATTGAATATTAAAAAAGGAATATTGTTAGCATTTTAATTAAGTTTTGATTATACAGTTTTTTATGAAACTATTGAATATAGTATTTTTTTGCACTTGATCATTTTTAATTACAATTTAGATTTAAGCTTTAATGAATTTAATATTAAAAAAAACTTTTTAGTATTTTATTATAAATTGCAGTTTTAGTATTATAATTAAATTTATTTTGTTTAGGATTTTAATTAAGTTTTTATTATTTTTTAATTAAAGTTTCATTATTGTTAATATAGCCTAATTAAATATTTTAGTGTTTTTAGCATTTTAATTAAGTTTTTATTATTTTAAATAGAATTAATTTGTATTTTTAGCATTTTAATTGTTTAAATTCTAATTATTACTTATTTTAATTTCATATTTGTGTGTTTTTAGCATTTTAATTAAGTTTTTATTGTTTAATATAATTAATTTGCATTTTTAGCATTTAATTATGTTTCAGTTCTAATTACTATTCATTCTAATTAAAATTAATTATTATTTATTATAATTTAATAATTTTGTATTTTTAGCATTTTAATTTATTTTGACTATTCACTAATTCAGAGTCATCCTTTGGCCCCGCCCACCTGATTTAGACATGATGATGCTACACATACAAAAAAGCACCATAGGACTAGTATTTTGGGAAGTGCCTTTAAGCACCATATAAATGCTATGGTACATGAATTTCATTACCAAGGTATATTTCAGAGTACTATAGTATCTGATAGCATCAAACCTCAGTGTGTGTGTGTGTGTGTGTGTGTGTGCGTGTGTGTGTGTGTGTGTGTGTGTGTGTCTGTATGTAGGTGTGTGCGTGTGTGTGTGTGTGTGTGTGTGTGTGACCAGGTCAGCTGGATCCGATCATGTGTGCACTACTGTGGGAACGTCAGTCTCTCTCCCTTCCTGTTCCACAGTGAACTGTAAAATTATTTCCTTTGTTGCTGTTTTTCTAGGCAGGCGTCTTCGGCGTCCCCCTCCCAGTCCCCTGACTAGTGTGCGTCTTCATGCATTTACATTTATTCATTTTGCAGACACTTTTATCCAAAGCGACTTACAATTGGGGAATACATAACGCGATTCATCTTAAAGAGGCAAACAGACACGGGAAGTGCTCACAATACCAACTTTCAGGCATTGTTCAAAAGTGATCACAAAACCAGTAATAAGGGTCAATTTTTTTTAATTGAGATTTATCCGTCACCAGAAAGCTGAATAAATCATCTTTCCATTGATGTATGTTTTGTTAGGATCGGACAATATTTGAAAATCTGGAATCTGAGGGTGCAAAAAAATCTAAATATTGAGAAAATCATCTTTAAAGTTGTTCAAATGAAGTTCTTAGCAATGCGTATTACTAATCAAAAATTAAGTTTTGATATATTTACGGTAGGAAATTTACTAAATATCTTCATGGAACATGATCTTTACTTAATATCCTAATGATTTTTGGCATAGAATAAAAATGGATAATTTTGACCCATACAATGTATTTTTGGCTATTTCTACAAATATACCTGTGCTACTTAAGACTGCTTTTGTGCTCCAGGGTCACAAATAAGTACAAGCTAGAAAGGGAAGGAATAAATAAAGAGAAAGACAAAGTTGTTGTTGTTTTTTTTTAGTTTTAGGATGAAGTCCATGCACATTCCTCTGGAGATCTGAGTGCATGAACCACAGCAGAGAGCTGTGAGGAAAACCCGTCCTGGGCTGAAGACCACACTGGTTTCTCCCTCTCAGATCCCACAGTAAAGCATGGGCTCCGTGCCTCTCGCTCAACAACTGCGCTTGTGGTTTGGAGCTTGTCGTGTTTCCAGACAAGGCTTGTGCTGCATGTAAGTCATGCGAGGTCTTGTTCACTGGAGCACTTAAAGTGCCAAAATCCTGCGCTTCATCTGTAACTTTGTCTCGTTTTCTAGTAAAACAATCGAAACGAGATCAATTTGCATGGGAAGCTAGATTTAGATATTTAAATTGTTAACATTAGTTAATGCATTTGGTATCATGAACTAGCTATAGTTATAATTAACTAAAACTAAAACCATGAAAATACTTTTTCATTACTTGAAATAAAATTAAACATAAAGAAATTGAAATTTTTTTTATTTATAAATAAATAAATCATTGTAATCATAATATTCTAAAATAAATAAAGAATTGCAACTAAAAATGAAATAAAAAATAATTTATAAAACTATATAGAGTTTTAAAAATTTATAGTTAAAACTATAAAAAAAAAATTTGAAATATAAAAAATGTTAACTGAAATATATATATATATATTTATATATATATACACACATATGGTTTCAGCTGGTTGCCAGTGTGACATTTCTAAGAAAAAAATAAATAAATAAATGCTAAAAAATGACAAAACACACACCATCACTGAAACTTTAACTAAAATTAAAATTAAACTGAAAATCCAAAAAAAAAAAAAAAAAGAAAGAAAGAAAATTAAAAATATTTTAATAATAGTATTATAATAGTTTCTCATTAACATTACAATAACACTGTTGTGAACTAATTATACATTTTGGGCATTTTTAACATTATTAATCTGTTAATGTTATAAACATGTTCATAATCTATCTATATTATAACCTATGTATGTTTGTAAACATACTTGTGATTTTTTTATTCATAATACATTAATGTTAATTTATACAACTTGAAATGTTAAAGATATGTGTGTATGCATAAATTCCCATTACCTTGATTAATAAATGCTTTAAGAGTATTGATACTTAATGCATTAATTAAAGTTAACAAACCAAAAAAAAAACTTGTTTTGTGTGATGTTTACATGCATAGTTTTAAAGAAATAGTTTACACAAAAATGAAAATTTCCTCAAATGTTCCCAGATTAGGATGAGTTTGTTTGTTCTTCAGATTTGGAGAAATGTGTCTCAGCAATGGATGCTCTGCAGTGAATGGGTGCCGTCAGAATGAGAGTCCAAACAGCTGATAAAAACATGACAATAATCCACACCACTCCAGTCCATCAGTTACCATCTGGAGAAGACAAAAGCTGAGACAAATCCAGCATTAAGATGTTTTTAACTAAAATCCGAGTCCATAATCCATAATAAGGCGTCCTCCAGTGAAAAAGTGCATCTCCTGTTGTCTCTCACATATTTGTTTAGAGCTGTTTTGTCTTGTAAACGCTGCTTGATCTGTGCAGATTTCTCAGACCAGAACACTTTTCACTGGAGGAAGAGTTAATATGGATTATGGACTCAGATTTTAGTTAAAAACATCTTAATGATGGATTTGTTTCAGCATTTGTCTTCTCCAGATGTTAACTGATGGACTGGAGTGGTGTGGTTTATTGTGATGTTTTTATCAGCTGTTTGGACTCTCATTCTGACGGCACCCATTCACTGCAGAGCATCCATTGCTGAGTCACTGATGCAATGACACATTTCTCCAAATCTGTTCCCAAGAAGAAACTCAGTTTTCATTTTTGGGTGAACTATTCCTCTAACTATGTAATTAATTCCCCTAGCAGTCCGGCATTCATTCCCAGGTGCCTCGCTTGGCATCTTTAAGTGCCGCTGACGACATTTTCCCCTCATAAGAGCCGCCACACCAGATTCCAAAGACAGGTAGCTTCTGTTGGCTGCATCTGACTTTCTTCTGGCGGAGCAGAGTCTCACACACCTGTGTGTGTGTGTGTGTGTGTGTGTGTGTGTGTGTGTGTGCGTGTGTGTCTGTGTCTGTGTCTGTGTGTGTGTGTGTGTGTGTGTCTGTGTCTGTGTCTGTGTCTGTGTGTGTGTGTGTGTGTGTGTGTGTCTGTGTCTGTGTGTGTGTGTCTGTGTCTGTGTCTGTGTCTGTGTCTGTGTGTGTGTCTGTGTGTGTGTGTGTGTGTGTGTGTGTGTGTGTGTGTGTAAGAGTGTGTGGTTGTGAAGTACACCATGTCAACAAGCCATGATGGGCAGCAGAAGCCCACAGACACCCACTGAGAGCTCTGAACCGCCGCCAAAGCCAAACACAAAGAAATGAAATAAGCGAAGCATCATTTCCTCTCTGCTGCTGCACAGTTTCCCAAAGCCTCCTCTGCCTCATGACTAACAGCAATTTATTTTTTAGATTTACTGAGCACAGCTCATCCAAAAATGAGAATCTGTTATCATTTACTCATCCGCATTTTGTTTAAAACTTTTCTGTGCAACACAAAAGAAGAAGTTTAGCAGAATGTCCACGCTGCTCTCTTCTAAACAAGGGTTTTTACCTGCATCAAAAAAGGGAAACGAGCATCATGAAGCAGCCCATGCTACTTACGCATTATATTAAGTCTTCTGACGTTGTATGTTCCTCTCAAAGATGAAATTGACTGAAATTTAAGTCATTGTTCACTAATAACTTTTTTTGCGATAGCTGATAAATGCTGCATTCAAGACACATCCCAGGTAACAAATGTAGGTTATAAAAACATTGTGGGAACTTGGCATCTGCCTTTGGCTAAAGCTTTTCTCCAAAGCAGCTTACATTTCATTCAGGTATGCATTGGATCAGTTCATGCATTCCCTGGGAAATGAACAGCCTCATTGGAAATACATGCATCTTGTACGTTTTTTGCAAAAAACATACCTATACACACAATTCACTGCAGTTTACAGCTGAAATGAACACTAGTGGCAGTAAAACACTAACTGCTTCTATTATTTTTAACACAAATTATGGTTACAGGTGCAGATTGTTGATTAATATGGACTTATTTTCTTACAGTTCCTCATGAGCTTAAAACACTTTTACCATATGCATGATTTGTATACGAATACATTTTAATGTTTGCATCACAAAACCAGCTCCATATGTACAGCTTTTCAGAGGTAAACTTACTTGTTAGAGCACCCGGTGCAGCATTGCACTTGCCAGCTAAAATTGTATGTTTTTGTCCCATGTTTATTAGTTTTAGATTTGTTGGTATGTTATTTTCAAACATGATACAGCATTAACCTTTTAGCACCACCCACCAGACATTTAATTAATGAACTGCTGCAATACGAATGGCAACCAATGCAACGCTGAAAGCCTTTCAGTCAAATACTGTATAGATTCATCAACACTGTCAGGACATCTGAGGACATGAATGATGCCTCCAAAACACAGACAGAATGCTCACTATTACTAGCTGCTGGAAGATCAGTGTTTATATTATGTGAATTGTTCATAATGCAACTTCATTGGTTATTAATTTGATTTTCCTCCTTGTCAGCACAGATACAAGTAGGCCTGTCGCAATTTGATTAATTGTCTGATTGTGGTTATTTGATATAATCACAATTATTTGAGATAATTGTGCACATTATTACAAATATTTTCAACATTTCCAACATTTCTCATTTTTATTTAGTTTAACTTAAAACTGAAACTATAATAAAAATTAATAAAAAACTATTTAGACATATTTAAAAACAAAATAAAAGCTAATACAAATGGCAAAAACATACAACAAAATTAACAAGAATGCTTTTAATAACATTTTTATTAATGTTATTAATTTTTATTACATTTTAAATGTCTATATAAATGTCTGTATACTTTTAAATATGTCTAAAACTTAAATAAAAATCAATTAAATGAAAGCTAAATAATAGTATTTATTTAAAAAATCTAATAAAAATGATAAAAGTGCATATCATTTTTTTAAATATAAAAATGGAATCAAATTCAAAATATTAACATAACTATAAATGTGACTAAATTTCAATCACATTTTATCATCCAAATAGGGGAATTTTAAGAGCTTAAAGAGCTGAAATGTAAAAAATATATATTATATTATATTATTCATAAATAATGGACTATATAAATATTATTCATTTTAACAGCATTAAAGTAAATCAAATGGGCTCATTTTGAATCCAAGTCAAATAATGTATTAGGCTTACAGTGTAAGTACATCGTAGACCCATCGAAACCAATGGAGCTATGATCAACTTACGATGGTTTTGAGAAACGCAGAATGAAATCACAATTATGATTGTATGACAAAATTCATGATCATGACAAGCCTAGACACAAGTATCGCTGAAGTCATGTGATTGATGATTAGTCAGCCCCATGCTTCAGCCTTTATAAGGTCAGAGAAATGACGAGGTTTTTAATCTTCATCAGTCGCTCATGCATGTGGATGCAGAACAAGAGGCACATTGAGCTCATCGTGGCTTTGGGTGAATTTGTGATAACGAGCATCAGATCAGAGGCTGCGGGACACAATGACACATGTGTCTGAACGCAGATCGGATCAAGACTGTAGCATGAGAGGATTTTCTGAGTTACGTCGCAGTTGCATCCAGAATGTTTTTACAGCGTGTGATTTTCACATCAGAGCAGGTGCAGATATGATGCAATAACACACACCTATAATAACACACAAAAAATGCTCTTCTGCTTAGCAAGGCTGCATTTATTTGATCAAAAATACAGTAAAAATAGTGAAATATTATTGCAATTTAAAATAACTGTTTTCTATGTGAATTCATGTTAAAATGTAATTTATTTCTGTGATCTGCAGCTGAATTTTCAGCATCATTACTCCAGTCTTCAGAGTCACATGATCCATCAGAAATCATTCTAATATGCTGATTTGCTGCTCAAGAAACATTTCTGATTATTATCAATGTTGAAAACAGTTGTGCTGCACAACATTTTTGTGGAAACGGCGATACATTTTATTTTTCAGGATTCACAGATGAATAGAAAGTTCAAAAGGACAGCATTTATTTGAAATCTTTTTGTAACATTACAAATGTCTTTACTGTCACTTTTGATCAATTTAATGTGTCCTTGATTAAAGCCAGGGTAAGCAGTTTCTGGAAGCCAATGTTGATATTTGAAATCACCAAAACAAACACGCCCCTACACCAAAAGGGTCTCGCCCCTATTTTGATAG
>JAFVLL020027493.1:21838-76838 GCA_021397915.2 Tor tambroides
ACTCTCTCCCTCTCTCACACACACACACACACACACTCACTCTCTCCCTCTCACACACACACACACACACTCACTCTCTCCCTCTCACACACACACACACACACACACTCACTCTCTCCCTCTCACACACACACACACACACACACAGTTGGTCCCCACAAAGACAACATCTTAAAAATGATAATAAAGAATTTTTAATAGAATGTTAAAACTCATACTAAAAATAGTATGGACGTAACCTACACCAGATCCGATTCAAGGACCCCACAAAGTCAAATTTCCCTAGATTTACTATCTTTGTGTGGACCTCACAAAGTAGTAAAAACAGGTTCACACACACACACACACACACACACGTGAACACACTCATGTGTGCTCTCACACACACGCTGATGACATCACTTCCTGTGTGTGTCTCAGGGCACCTGCTGGGTCTGTCTCATGATGACTCTAAGTTCTGCGAGGAGCGATTCGGCTCGACTGAAGACAAGCGGCTGATGTCATCCATCCTGACCTCCATCGACGCGTCCAAACCCTGGAGCCGCTGCACCTCTGCCACCATCACCGACTTCTTTGACGACGGAAACGGTGAGGAACAATCATGTCTAAACATCAACTGGGAACAGAGGTGTAAAGAGTACCTGAAAACTATAGTTGAGTAAAATACAGATACCTTACAGTGAAAATTACTCCACTACAAATTACAAGACACCAATTCCAAAACAACTTGAGTAAAAGTCTTAGAGTATCTGATTTTAACAGCACTTAAGTCTTTTACTTATACTAAATATAGGCTCAAAGATGCACTAAGAGACATGCCAGTTAAAAACTGTAACATTGTGGAGAAGCTAGGGAAAACAGGCAGCTCACAAAGAACTAAAGAAACACTAGGGCTATATATATATATATACAGGAGACTAACAAGCTGAACAAGACAAGATACAGACTGACTCTAAAAAACCACGGGAGACAGGAAGTGACATAAAAGTCCAAGACAAAGCATAGTGAACATGTAACGCAAACCAGAAGAGCTGATTTGTGAGGAGAGCAATCACCTTTATTTTCTACCCTGTTGAAAAAACCAGCATATGCTGTTTAGGTATGTTTTGAAGCTGGGATGCTGGTTTATGCTGGTCCTTTGCTGGTCTTAAGCTGCTTGGACCAGCTTAGGACCAGCGTAAACCAGCATCCCAGCTTCAAAACATACCTAACCAACATATGCTGGTTTTTTCAACAGGGTAAAACCAAAATAAAACTGAAAATTGCTAAAAAAAAATAAAATTAAAAAGTCAAAGTCTTCTTGCACTAGATGTGCTGGTTTCAGCATCATTGTCCTCATATATAAAACACCTGTGATTGTCACAACTACTTGCTAAGGAGCTCGCATTTACTTAACCTTGTTGACAAGTTTAGGTGAGTAAGGGCAAAACACACAAGATAAAGTACTTTCAGTGCTCTGTAGTTGGCGTTATCACATCTTTTGTAGCAGAAATAAACTGCTGCAGAAAAGCTAGGTGCCATGCAAAATGTAATGTGTAACTGCAACACTCATTACAAATGTAGAGGAGTAAAGAGTACAGATACTCATTCAGAAATGTAGTGAAATAGAGAGTAAAAGTTGCTAATATTTTTCTTTGAGACCCAGTAAAACTACAAAGTATCCGAAAAGATACTCAAGTACAGTAAATAGTTACATTTACTCAAGTACTTTACACCTCTGACTGGGCATTGCAGCTCAAAATGACAGAATTTGATGTTGCATTCTCAAAGGTTTTGCAACATTTTGTATGGTTATGAGGCTAATATTAATCTGATAGGATCAGATTTGAGATTTCAAAGGTCTATTTTATGATACTGCTTGTTTTTGTGATGTTCATGCAGAAATTATGTGGGAATTATGGCACTTTAAATTAGTAAAATGGATCACAATTTATATACTATTATAGTTCATAATATTTTGAATTTATTTTATTAAGAAAAAAATTAATTTTAATATTTTTTAAATTTATTAAAAAAATCGAAATAGCTTTATTTTTATTTTAATCTTAGTTTTATTAGTTCTAGTTATACTATTATAGTTTTCATTAGTATTTTTAATTGTATTTTATTTTTTATTCATATTTTGAACATTTAATATTTTATTAATATTTTATTATTTTCTCATAGTTTTAATAAGATTTTATAATATTTTATTTATGCTTAACTTTCAGTCATTTCTTTATTTGTTTTGGTCATTTTATTTGTTTTTGCTTTGTTTTGTTTTTTTTTTAATTATTTACTATCACATGTAATGTGGTGTTTTGTTGATTATTATCTCAGCTTATTCATTTTATTAGGTAAACAAAAGTTTTATTTTTTTAAAGAAATTAATACTTTTAGTCATCAATTAAATTGACCAAAAGTGACAGTGAAGACATTTATAATGTTACAAAAGTTTCCTATTTCAAATAAATGCTGTTCTTTTGAACTTTCTATTCATCTGAGAATCCTGAAAAATAAAATGCATCACAGTTTCCACAAAAATATTGGGCAGCACAACTGTTTTCAATATTGATAATAATCAGAAATGTTTCTTGAGCAGCAAATCAGCATATTAGAATGATTTCTGAAGATCATGTGACACTGAAGACTGGAGTAATGATGCTGAAAATACAGCTGCAGATCACAGAAATAAATTACAGTTTAACAGATATTCACATAGAAAACATTATTGAACAGTATTGAACTTTTGAACAGTATTGTACATATATTTGTCCCTGGAGCACAAAAGCAGTCTTAAGTCGCTGGGGTATATTTGTAGCAATAGCCAAAAATACATTGTATGGGTCAAAATTATTCATTTTTCTTTTATGCCAAAAATCATTAGGATATTAAGATCATGTTCCATGAAGATATTTAGTAAATTTTCTACTGTAAATATATCAAAACTTAATTTTGATTAGTAATATGCATTGCCAAGAACTTCATTTGAACAACTTTAAAGGAGATTTTCTCAATATTTAGATTTTTTTGCACCCTCAGATTCCAGATTTTCAAATATTGTCCGAACAAACCATACATCAATGGAAAGATTATTTATTCAGCTTTCAGCTGATGCATAAATCTCAGCTTCACAAAATTGACCCTGGTTTTGTGGTCCAGGGTCACATATAATGAAAATCAAGATTTTGCACACCGTTACTCTATCATCACGCTGTCATATTGTTCCTGTGTGCAGCTGAGTGTCTGCTGGATGCTCCTCGTCTGCCTCTCTTGGGTCCAGAAGAGCTTCCAGGTCAGAGTTACGATGCGGTCCAGCAGTGCCGTCTGGCCTTCGGGCCGGAGTACAGTGTTTGTCCAGGAATGGATGTTTGCGCACGTCTCTGGTGCGCTGTCATCAGGAAGGGACAGATGGTGTGTTTGACCAAGAAGCTGCCGGCTGTGGAGGGAACGCCGTGTGGAAAGGGCCGCATCTGTCTGCAGGGCAAATGTGTGGACAAAACACGAAAGAGACACTACTCGGTAAGAGCAGAGGTTCAAGCACACGGGAAATCAAGACCCTGGAGCACAAAACCAGTCTTAAGTCGCTGGGGTATATTTGTAGCAATAGCCAAAAATACACTGTATGGGTCAAAATTATTGATTTTTCTTTTACGCCAAAAATCATTAGGATATTAAGATCATGTTCCATAAAGATATTTTGTAAATTTCCTACTGTAAATATATCAAAACTTCATTTTTGATTAGTAATATGCATTGCTAAGATCTTCATTTGAACAACTTTAAAGGCGATTTTCTCAATATTTTGATTTTTTTGCACCCTCAGATTCCAGATTTTCAAATATTGTCCTATCCTAACAAACCATACATCAATGGAAAGATTATTTATTCAGCTTTCATATTATGCACAAATCTCAAATTTAAAAAATTGACCATTATGACTGGTATTGTGGTTCTAGGTCACAAATGATGTGTTTGTCTTCGTAATCTTTCATCGAAATGCTTCTGAAATGAGTAGCTTTTTGAATGATGTCTCAGTCCCAAAAAATCAAGTCCAGCACTACTAGGGTGACCATACGGGCCATTTGTACGGGACGCACCCTTGACAGGATTTCTATATTGCCTAAAATATCCAGATTTCGGATGTTTGCACTGTGCAGATCGATCGCTGTATGACATTATTTCATGAGAGCTATTGAGAGCAGAGCAGACGGCTCCTTATGCTTTCAAATCACTCTCGCGGTACTTCGATCATTCAATAAACGGTGCGCAGCTTCAAGCCGAACGAACAAACAAACACGTGTGCATATTTGCAT
Source organism: Tor tambroides (assembly GCA_021397915.2). Taxonomy (NCBI): domain Eukaryota; kingdom Metazoa; phylum Chordata; class Actinopteri; order Cypriniformes; family Cyprinidae; genus Tor; species Tor tambroides. The sequence goes on from JAFVLL020027493.1 coordinate 26,134, forward strand.
CGCTTTGATCGTTCTCACCTTCTCACGCGCCACGATTGGTCGATTGTGTACAATACCTGCATGTTTTTGGTCAAACTACTTTGGATGTTTTAGGCAATATAAAAATCCTGGCAAGGGTGCGTCCCGTATAAATGGCACATATGGCCACCCTGTGCACTGCAGATTTTTTCATTGATTTCATTCTAGATCAAGTGCATTATGTTACTAAAACAGACTGCAAATTGTATTCCCTGTATAGTTTAATTTCCATGCTGGTTTATGTTGATCAGTGTTGATTTTGAGCCAGTCCAGTGTTATTACAGTATTTTTTAAATATACTGTTATAATTTGTATTAATATTTTAAAGTAGCTTTTATTTTTATATGATCAATTTAAAAAAAATTATTTACTTTTTAGTCATAAAATTAGTATATAAATAGTTTACATTTATTTAGGTTGTTTTATGTAAGATTCAGTTTTAGTTTTGTTTCAGTTTATAATTGTAGCACTTTTAAATTGCTAGTTTTTCCATGCTGCTTTATCTTGGTCAGTGTTTATATTGAGCTGGTCCAGTGTTAATTTAGTATTATATATTTAGTAATGTAAAATATGTAAAAATAAAAGCTAGTTCAAAATATTCAATTTATAAATAAAAAATCAATATATGCATAAACAATTATATATATATATATATATATATATATATATATATTAATATATTTAAAAAATATATAGCAATATTATATTTCAAAATATTATGTATGTCATATTTTGAATTCATTTGAATTCATTTATTGAATTATTTTTATTAATATTTTGAATTTATTACCATTTTAGCAATATTTTATATACATTTTTTATTTTCATTTTTAGGCATGTATTTTTTTGTCATTTTACTAGTTCTTGTTTTTTTTAAAATATATATATATATTTCTTTTTCTATTTAAATTGATTTCAGTCAGTTGCTAAGGAAACATTTCTAATTTTCATTCAGTTTAAATTTTGAATCTATTTTATTTTATTTCAGCTTTATTTCAATGTTTTTAATAGTTGTAGTTTTAGTTAACAACCCTGGCCTGGTCATAGTCATCGTGCTCACCAGAAAGACTAAATTGCATGAGACTAGTAATCCAGCGTGGTCTTTCTGAGGGAGCTGGTTAACCAAGTCCAGTTGTGTATTTAAACAACTTGCTCTCGTTTGTTTGAACCGCACCCATGTTCTGAACGCATCTGGTTTGCAGTGTTTCTCTGGGCTTCACGTGATCCGTCTCCTTCACATAATAAACATCAGATCTCCTCTTTCAGAGCAGTTTCTCCAGCGCTTCACCTCCTGCTCTTTAACATCTCTCATCATCTTCTCCAACACTCCTGCGCTCATTCAAACACATCCATCCATCTCTCTCCCACTTCATCATATTCATTCCTCTTCAGCATTTCAGCACAACCGTCTCTCACTAGTGCTTTGGGGTCGGTAAGATTTTTAATGTTTTTGAAAGAAGTCTCTTCTGCTCACCAAGGCTGCATTTATTTGATCAAAAAATACTAAATTTGTGAAATATCTTTACAGTTTAAAACAGCTGTTTCTATGTGAGTATCTGTTAAACTGTAATTTATTTCTGTGATGCGCAGCTGTATTTTCAGCATCATTACTCCAGTCTTCAGTGTCACATGATCTTCAGAAATCATTCTAATATGCTGATTTGCTGCTCAAGAAACATTTCTGATTATTAGCAATGTTGAAAACAGTTGTGCTGCACAATATTTTTGTGGAAACTGTGAGGAATAAAAATATCCAGTTTGTTCTTGGTTATGTGAATGTTACGAGAACATTCCATTGTATCATTTTGCAGACATTATCGGAACGTTACTTTTGAATGTTCTCTGAACGTTCTAAAACAAGTAGATACATTTAAATAACATTACATGAACATCCAACTAACATTTAAGAACAAACAACGTTTTTGTGCTAACGTTTTGAGAACATTAATAAAGACCAGATAACATTTAATGAACGCTCGATTAACGTTACTGTTCATAACTTTCCTGTCAGCAGCTCAGAGCGTCTCTCCTAACACCGTTATCCTGGTGCGTCTCGCTGTTCTGACTTAACTAGATTAGTATCAAACACATTTAACCGGCAGGAATTTCCCATCCTCTCGTCTGGCCGCTATTTTTATCCACGTCTCAGAGGTCATTAAGTGTTTTAGAGACGATGAAGAATGCTGCTCTTGTTTGAGCGTCTCTTCATGCATGTGTGTTTGTTTGTCGCGGCTTGTGTCTCTCATACACACACACACACCCTTCCTCTCCATGAATGTCCAGCGTTCAGGTCTTGCGCTCATTTTTGGCCCTGAGCTTGTTTATTGCAGGCCGATGAATGGATGGGCACACGCCTTTACATAAAACACTCACTTCTTTCCACGGTGCGGCCTATTCTTGTCAGTGAATTCTTCTGCTGTGTGTGTTCAGTTTTTGCAACTGCTTACACACAAAATCTTTACTTTTACACAATTGTAACACAATTTCTGAGACATGACACTCCAGAACCACACACCAAATCTGCAAAACCATACACTAATGCTATGTAACACACAAAAATCTAACATTAAGAATCTTGACTTCCTTTTTCAAACACAACCGATCAAAAAGCCACATTAATTCATCAGTGCTTCACACTAAATCCTCACATGTGCAAACACTCATTGCTTTACTTAACACTAACCAATCATGGCTTTAGAATAGGATTTGGAATAATTCATTTTTTCAAAATTATGTTTGGTTTCTATCCAACTACACATGGTTGATGTATTTCTTTTCCTTCGTAGTGTGTAATTTACAACCACAAATGCTTACAGTAAAAAAATAAATAGTTTGGTTTCAATCTTGCTTTCATGTTTACCTTTTTTTTCAGCATCTCTCTGCCAAATACAGTACTTTCAATCTAGCACAGAAATGTAAATAGGAGCTCATGAAATAAGAGCTTTAGGGTTTGAATAACTGTGTGTATATGGGACCCTGGACCACAAAACCAGTCATAAGGGTCAATTTTTTGAAACTGAGATTTATACATCATCTGAAAGCTGAATGTTGTTTGTTAGGATAGGACAATATTTGAAAATCTGGAATCTGAGGGTGCAAAAAAATCAAATATTGAGAAAATCGCCTTTAAAGTTGTTCAAATGAAGTTCTTAGCAATGCATATTACTAATCAAAAATTAAGTTTTGATATATTTACGGTAGGAAATTTACTAAATATCTTCATGGAACATGATCTTTACTTAATGTCTAATGATTTTTGGCATAAAAGAAAAATCAATAATTTTGACCCATGCAATGTATTTTTGGCTATTGCTACAAATATACCTGTGCTACTTAATACTGCTTTTGTGCTCCAGGCTCACATATGATATATCCAAAAATATAACATTATGGCGTGTTTGCAACATAAGACAAATGTTTGCTTTTGAGATGTGTTTGTGAATGCAGTGCTTCATTTTGCAAGAGATGTGAGGCATTTTGCATTCTGTGTGTGCAATTCTTAGAGAAGCGGCAAAGTTTTGAAAATGTGTGTAAGCAGTTGAAAAAAACTAATTGATGTCTGATGATCTCTGTCCGCTTGCAGACGTCCAATCACGGCAGCTGGAGCTCCTGGGGTCCATGGGGTTCGTGTTCTCGCTCGTGTGGCGGTGGTGTCCAGTTTGCACATCGGCTCTGTAATAATCCTCCTCCTCGAAACAACGGCCGCTACTGCACCGGGAAAAGAGCCGTCTACCGCTCCTGCAGCGTCACGCCTTGCCCTTCAGCCGGTGAGCGTGCATACATGCATGCACAAATAATTCATGATCACTTAAGAAAACATGCAGCATCACATGGATCCCTTGCAGATGCAGCAATCCTACAATGCATTGCATAGAATTTAATACGTTTTATCTAATATTATAGAGTCAAGAGAAATAATAAGTAGATACATTACATTAAGATTTTAGGTAAAAATGTATAATATAATGCATGCTCACTTAAGAAAACACATGCAAATGCAACAAATTCTGAGGTAGCATCATATTGCATCACAGAATGCACTGCAATAAATTCAGTGACAAGTTACACTGAAAGACACATTACACTGAGATTTGAGGTTAAAATGTATATGAATGTGTAATGCACAGTGTATTTTAGACGCTGTAACCAGTCATTGTGTCTGTTCAACATTTTATTCACCTTTTTGATTTTACTAATACTTTTTAAATTGTCCTACAGTCTGACATTCTTTTTTTTTAATATACGCTTTTTAATATTGTAACTAAAACTAAAATTAGTTTTAAATGATTAGTTAATTGAAATAAAGCTCAAATAAAATAAAAAATATTCCATTAAACCTAAACAAAATGCAACAAACTGAAATAAAGTTACTTAAATACTAAAATTACTAAAACTAAAACTGAAATAAAAATCAATTAAAGCTAAATATTAACATTTTTTTTTTAAAAAAACTAAAACTACTAAAAAGCACAAAAGCACATAACAAAATTATTAAACTTGAACTAAAATTAAAATGAAAACTGAAAATATAAAATTAAAAGTTAATTCAAAATATTAATAAATAATTTAATTGTATATAAATATAAAAATAACACTAACTCAAACTTAGTATTAATGATAGCCATGACACTTTAATTCAGAAAAAAATATTATAAATAAAATATTAAAAATAATAATAGTGATATTAATAGTGATCATAATGATAGCAAAAAACTTAATAATAACACTAATAATTATTATTACACACATTATTGCTGTTGTTTCTGTTAATAACAATTAAAGCTAAATATAGGCTATATATATAAATAAATATAATATAATAAAGTGCATTCCATTTACTCTTACAATTATCATGAGCTCATGAAAACATTGTCTATAATAACTCTTCTGAAACCAGCTTAAGACCAGCCAACCATCTTAGACTGGTTTAAGCATGGGGTTTTAACACTTTGTGTTAACTACACAAATATGTTAATATTTTTAAATAAATATTGTATTAATAAGAGCAGTAAACAATTTGTTGTATGTGTTAACAATTGAATATATCTGTTCTGATTTGTGTGTGTCAGGTAAGAGTTTCCGTCAGGAGCAGTGTGAGGTGCGTAACGGCCCTCAGACGGACCCCAAAGGAGTGAAGACCTTCGTGGAATGGGTGCCGAAGTTTGCCGGCGTGCTTCCCAGAGACATGTGCAAACTGACCTGCAGGGCCAAAGGGACGGGATACTACGTTGTGTTCTCGCAGCGGGTGAGTCAGTCACAGATGACATTACACTTACAAACGGACTGAACATACAGAACGACTTACATGATATTATAGAAATGCCACGCTGTTCTTTAAAGTGCCATATAAACATATATAGGTTTCACATGGTGCATCTAATAGAGAACGTTCTACCAAGGTTCTCTAAATGTTATGAACAAACATTCTTTCAGTAACATTAATAGAAGTTATCTGTTTTTTAATAATATTCGCAAAACCTTAGCGTTGTTTATGCATCTGTTATGGAATGTTTTTTTTTTATTTCAGTTGGACATTTGTGACCCTGGACCACAAAACCAGTCATAAGCGGCAATTTTTTGAAATTGAGATTTATATAGTTTGTTAGGATAGGACAATATTTGGCTGAGATAGAACTATTTGAAAATCTGGAATCTGAGGGTGCAAAAAAATCTAAATATTGAGAAAATCACCTTTAATGAAGTTCTTAGCAATGCATATTACTAATCAAAAATTAACTTTTGATATATTTACAGTAGGAAATTTACAAAGTATCTGCATGGAACATGATCTTAATATCCTAATGATTTTTGGCATAAAAGAAAAATCAATAATTTTGACCCATACAATGTATTTTTGGCTATTGCTACAAATATACCCCAGCGACTTAAGACTGCTTTTGTGCTCCAGGCTCACATTTGTGTAACAAATTTTAAATGTATCTTCTTGTTTCAGAATGTTCAGAGAACATTCAAAAGTAACATTTCCATAGTGTTTGCAAAGGGCTACAATGGAATGTTCCTTTAATATTTGAATAATGTTTTAAAACCTTTTAAAAAACTGGATGTTTTGAACATATGGTGATAACATTTTCACAGCTTAATGGGAATGTTAGCAAAACGTTCTTAGAACATATTTTATTATGTTATGGACAAATGTTCGTCCAACAACATTAATAAAAATCTCATTCAGAGTTATCTAGTCACAGCACAAAAACATTATGGTAACACTTTATTTTAAGGTGTCCCTGTTACTTACTATTATAATAACAATAAGTTATGCATAATCACATGCAAGTAACCCTAACCATATAGTAAGTATATGTAGTTAATTACTACATACTACACATTACTTAAATGTATAATTACACTGTAACAAGGACACCTTATGAAAAGTGTAACCAAGATTATTTATATTGTTCCTAATGTTAGATCTTTAAGCTGGATGTCTAATATTTTTTTAAAAATGAGCATTCAAAAGAACATCCCTTAATGTTTGCAAAAAGAAAACATTCCTTAAACATTCATATAACCAAGAAAAAACATTTTTAAAATGTTGAAAAAACAGATGTTCAGAGAACATTCTGAAATAATGACATTAGCAAATCATTCAATCAATATCATGTCCAAAAAACATGGTATTTTAGTGCTTTTTGTTAGTAATATAATGGGTATCTGTGTCATTTCTTCAGTGGCGATAGATGAGCGCCAGACGTTTGGTTTGTGTGGTGTTTCTGCAGGTGGTTGATGGGACAGAGTGCCGTCCGTACAGCAGTTCGGTGTGTGTGAAGGGGAAGTGTATTCGCACTGGTTGCGATGGGATAATCGGCTCTAAACTTCAATATGACAAGTGCGGTATCTGCGGCGGCGGCGGAAACAGCTGCATCAAAGTGGCTGGAAACTTCACCAAGAAGAGGTTAGAAAACACACACATGGAGACATTCCACTTGTATTGTTTTTAACCAAACCCTAACAAACAGGGATGCCATCAAAGGGAGGTTTGTCAGGTTTATATCACTTCTGGGTACACATGTCTTCCCAATTATGGTGAAGTTAACACACTCTCAGACACAAGCTTGTCTGGAAATCTGACACTCTCTGAGCTTGAGACATACGAGATTGATGCATGATGTGATTTACACAAGTAGGAAATGTTCCTGGTACCACATTCTTTGTTTTCCCTGGGAGAACATTGAAAGACCGATTGTTTCTTCGATTGTTTCTTTAACAAAGCAATAAGATTCAGTGGAAGGAAATGGAGACTTTCACTGCATCTCAGATGTTTCTCCTCTGGAGTTTGAGATGTCAGAAATGTCTCAAACTGTGCTCAGATTTGCACTCAAAAGTCAGAGATCTCAATAAACTCCAGCATTTCTCATTCGGTGATCTGAGTTTTATTACTCCAGATTCTTGCTGGATGAACTGGTGACTCATTTGAGTCTGTTTTTATTTATTCTGAGGAATTTTAGGAGAAACATCTGAGACAAATTTGATACCTTAATGAAACAAAATTGAAAAGAGTAAAAGAACTTTAAACAAACAACAGAGGCAACAACACACGACACAAAGGGACATTTGTTATTGAAATAATAATCAAAGAAATAGTAATAAATAACCCTAACCTTCAAAACAGACGGCATTGATTGATTGATTGATTGATTGATTGATTGATTGATTGGAATTTAGTTGATCCTGCTGATCCTATCCTACTAAATGGTACATGTTTGTGTTTATTATTAAAGTTCACACTGCAAAAATGTTCTTACATAGTATTTTTTTTTGTCCTTTGTTTTATCTTTTCCAGGACAAATAGCTAAACATTCTTAAATCAAGATGCAAAATGACTTGACACATTAAGTCTTAATTTCCTTTAAAAAAATAAAATTAAATAAAATTAAATTAAGTGTGCTGATCCTTAAAACAAGAAAAAATATTTGCCAGTAATGTCAGAAAAAATTACTTATATCCCACTTGAATTAAGTATATTTTTTCTTAACCCATCTATATTTTTCTTATTATTTTTTCTTGTTTTGAGTACTTAATTTTTATCAGAAATCAAGACTTAAATATGCTTAAAATAGGGGGCGTATATGTGTGTGTGTGTGTGTGTGTGTATATATATATATATATATATGCATGCCAAAAGAAGGTAAGAAATATAATTCTGTTTTCCAATTGAATTTAGTTTATTTTAGACTTCATTGGCAGAATTACTTTCTTGTTTTAAGCATAAACTCACTCCATTTTTATGTTAATATCTTAAGCCATTTTGCTTCTCAAGTAAATTTATCCTGATTTAAGAATGTTTAGATATTTGTACTGGAAAAGTCTAATAAAGTCATGTGATGTTGTCTCTGTGTTCTCCAGTAAGGGCTACACAGATGTGGTGAAGGTTCCCGAGGGTTCGACGCACCTGAAGGTCCGACAGTACAAAGCTAAAGGCCAGTCGCGCTACACCGCATATCTAGCACTGCGGCGGCCCGGAGGAGAGTACCTGCTGAATGGAAAGTTCATGATCTCCACATCTGAGACCATCATCCCCCTCAACGGCTCCGTTCTCAACTACACCGGCTGGAGTCAGCGAGACGAGGCCCTTCACTGCATGGGCCCCGGGGCCCTTCAGGAGAGCCTGGTGGTGCAGATTCTAGCCACAGATGCGAAGAAACCACTAGATATCCGCTACAGCTTCTTCATGCCGCGCAAAATGCCGCTTCCGCCGCGAACGGTCGCCGCGACTTCGGGAACCGCTGCTGCGCTTTCTTCGGCGGAGATTGTGACGTTTACGACCGAGGTTCCTGTAACGATGGAGCCCCCGGGGCCGCGTTGGATGACGGGATCGTGGATGACGTGCTCCAGAACTTGCGATACGGGTTGGCAGAGTCGCACAGTGCAATGCAAGGACCCTCAAGGGAAGCTATCCAAGAGTTGCCTACTCAGCGGCCGGCCGTCGGCCTTCAAACACTGCCTGGTTAAAAAATGTTGAGGACCCCTCAATCGGACGAACTTCCTGACTGAGCTTCGTGAAGCACGTAGACTGAACCTTTGCAGTTGCTTTCTGATCACTGTGGAATTCTGCTAGTGTTCGCAATCATGTTGCATTGTGACTCGGACAAGGAGCTTTGGCTCTAGCCTGGAATGCGGTGATGTTCAGACACGCCCCTTTGATAAAGCCACGCCCCTTGAGTTCACACTGGCAGTGATTTAAACCATTTCTGTAGCACTTGACGTTATGATGCATTTACATTTACCATTGATAAAATGGAATGTTCCATTAATGTTTGCATAACCAAGAAAAAACATTTTTAAAACATTCAGAAATAATGTTTTCATAACTTAATGGGAACATTTGCATTATCAATATCATGTCCAAAAACCAAAATCCTTAATCAGATAAACTTCCTGACTGAACTTCATGGAACACGTAGACTGAACCGTTGCAGTTGCATTTATATAAATGCTGTTCCGATCACTGTGGAATTCTGCTAGCGTTCGCAATCATGTTGCGTTGTTACTCGAACAAGGATCTTTGGCTCTAGCCTTGAATGTGTGATGTTCAGACATGCCCCTTTGATAAAGCCACGCCCCTTTCATTCAAATGACACGCCCTTTGAGTTCACACTGGCAGTGATTTAAACCATTGACGTTAAGATGCATTCAAATTTATCATTGATAAAATGGAATGTTCCATTAACGTTCATATAACCAAGAAAAAACATTTTAAAAACATTCTGAAACAGTGTTTTTATAACTTAATGGGAATGTTAGCATAACGTTCTGTATCAATATTATGCCCAAAAACCAAATCCCTCAATCAGACGAACTTCCTGACTGAGATTCGTGAAGCATGTAGACTGAACCGTTGCAGTTGCGATCACTGTGGAATTCTGCTAGCGTTCACAATCGTGTTGCGTTGTGACTCTAGCCTTGAATGTGGTGATGTTCAGACATGCCCCTTTGATAAAGCCACGCCCCTTTCATTCAAATGACATGCCCCTCGAGTTCACACTGGCAGTGATTTAAATCATTGCTGTAGTGTTTGAGGCCCTGGCCTTAAATGTGACAACACTCAACCATGCCTCTTTGACGAACCCAAATGACACAGTCGTGTTGTGACTCAGACAAGGAGCTTTGGCTCTAGCCTTGAATGTGGCAACTTTCAGCCACACCCTTTAACAAAGCCACACCCACTGATCCAAAAGCCATGCCCCTTAAGTTCACAGTGATTTAAACCATTGCAGTAGTGTTTAATGTAAAGTTGCAATCACATTTACCGTTGTTCTGTGTAACCAAGTCATTCCAATAGGAATTGGCACGATTGCGTGAAAAAACTTAGTTTACGAAGTTACGCTTTTTTCCACTGACCAACAGAAAACTGCTTGGTTTGAAAGTAACTTTTGTGTGAGTGGCACTTTATACATCTCTACTTTATTGACAGTAGACAATGGACCTTTTTGGTTCACGAAATTTCACTGCAATTTCGCTAATGTGACTGCAACTTCAGTAGCCATTCTAACTCGACTGTAGGGCTGCACGATATATGTCATAATTTATTTTTTTATTATTATTATTTGTGCTTGCGTAAAAGTGCAATAATTCTGATGAAATGTAAAAAGCAGTTTCTCAAATGAGAACATTCGTTATTTTGGAGCAAAATCCAAAAAAGCCCTACTTGACTGCATTATTCAACTATATCGGTCTGCGCTCCCATTGGTCATCACCACATTAGCTCATTTGCATAATTTGCTGATTTGCTGGACCGAGTTAAACTCAAATTGTCAACAATTTTGCTAATCGCTGTCAGTGTGAACGTCCTGTTAAGGGTCTGATACATTTCCAACATCATCCATAAGAAATAAGCTTCGACTGCAGGAACAGAAAGGTGACTTTCCAGAGTGACTCTCATAAGACTAAGACAAACTGGGAATATGACTGTCCGCCGGTCCATTCCTGAGCTCATTTTCAGGGTTTGAACTGACGTTGATGTGTTTGTTCCTCTGCGCTCCATATTTATGTCCGTTTGAGTCTTAAACTCCCACAATGAACTGATCTTCCTTTTTTTTCTTACAGAAAAACTAAACAGGGCTCTGATTTGTAAATGTGTGTATGTCATTTTCTGTGTTCAGGGCTCAAACGACACTGTGTGCCCTCGATACTCGCAATAACGCCAGCCAATCGCTCACTCACTTGCAGTCGCGCCGTTTACACGTTCATGGGAATGTTTCGGGTTCAAGTCAAACATAAACCTTGAAACACTTACAGTGGATGTCTATGAGGCAAGAAACACACAGGGTCAAAGCAGAAATGTGAAACGTATGTTTATTAAAGCCTGTATACTAATTGCTATGTACAGAAATGTGTGTTATTTGAACCGTAAACCCAGCTAACAAGAAACAAATGTTCAAAGTTATCTGGTCTTTAATAATGTTCGCAAAACATTAGCACAAATGTTATTTATACATCATTAATGGAGTTTTTCTAAATGTTTCAGTTGGACATTTTTTAAATGTTACTTGTTTCAGAATGTTTAAAGAACATTCAAAAGTAACATTCCCATAATGTTTGCAGCATTCTAAAATGGAATGTTCACATAACCAAGAAAAAATACTTTTCAAAAACTGGACATTTTGAAGTAATAATGTTGTCACAACCTTATGGGAACGTTAGCACAACGTTCTTATAACATATTTCTGTTAGCTGGGAGACTTCTGTTCTCTGCAGATGAACTTCTTGTTATGTGTTACTGATGTAAGTGACGTTTACATGTTCATATAACTTTGCACAGACAAGCTGACATGTTTAACATGTTTTTTTTTTTGTTCAAAACAATGTGTTTTATTCTGATACAATGTCTTGCCCCATAGACTTCCACTGTAAGTTACTGTAAACACAATCTTTGAAATTGAGTTGAAATTATTTTCTGTTAATGAACAGCTTGACTTGTATTGAGACCAGAACATTCCTTTGAATCATTTTTCACCTCAATTCAACCTCACAACTTTATTTCTCAGACCGTGAAACACTGAAGCTGAAGGAAATAATGACACGGAGTGTGTTTTCGTGCTTCATAACTGACATATGCAAACACTCTTGCAAATTAGCACCACTTCTCAGATATGTGATGTGTGTTTAGATCGTTCAGTAACATACATGTGATTCATTATGAGAAGCAGAAATCAGTTTAAAGTCAATACGATTCAACTCACGTGACTTTCAGTCACGTTCCTGCTCTTATTATATATAATATAATCTTTCATAGTAATTTGACATCAATGCATTACACCATCTCATCAATTAATAACTGAAATGAATTTTAAAATGAATGAAATGAAATGCAATGCTTTTTTTCCTCATCATATATCCAGTTTCAATTGAAAATTCATTGCATTATGTGTTTCACGTTGACTTTAAACCTGCTGCGGTTGTTTCATTTGTGGAGTTGTTTGATTATTTGACACAGATGCAGTAACTGAATGAACTCATGTGATTCAGTGTTTGGTACCTGAACTTTTTCCAGGATTTCATCCGTTTACTCCATGTATGCAGTACTGTTTTACCGTCTCAATGGGAAATGGCCGTTTCACTGAAAATACACAGCACTGATTTTATAATTTATTGTTTGTACAACTGGTATGTGAAAAAAAGAAAACACAGGATGAATTTATTTATTGTTATGCTCATTTTGTCTCATAAATACTATTTAACTAGGAATATGAGTGAGCAGAATAGTTCCTTTTGAAGAAAAATGTGTTTTTTTAGCCATCTTCATGAATATGTGTATATAAAACAAAGTGCTATATTTAAAAATGTACGTTTTATTGATTCATTTGTTGCCTCACAGCGGAGGGTGATATTTCTACAGTCCCATAAACCACTTCTTTTATTAAACTTAACATTACCTACAACACAGCACTTCAGTAAAGAAGCAAGAACTGAGTTTCATTTTGAGAGCAAACAGGGGTTAGAGGGGCAAGTTGTCACAATTTTTATTCCAGTGAAGGTTTCTCATTTATAATTTTGGTCTCACTTTATATTAGGTGGCCTCAAATACTATGTACTTGCATCAAAAAATAAGTACAATGTACTTATTGTGTTCATATTGTATTGCAAAAAGTTTAGGGACAGGTTTGGGTAGGTGTAAGGGATGGGTCAACAGTGTAATTATAGATTTAATAACAGAAATTAATTACAGATGTAATTACATGCAAGTATTTTTAAAAATATGAGTACAATGTAAAAACATGTATGTACACAATAAGTGCATTGTATCAAATGATTAATTTAAAGTACATTAATATAAAGTGGGACCATAATGTCTAAATAGACACCAACCACTAAAAACCAATGAATATTTCCACTGTTACTCCCAGGAAATAAACATGCAGTTTGTTTAACACGCACTGACCCGTATGGGGTATGTTGTCACAAAGGAACTTGCTGACACTGATTTAAGAAAAAACGGATGTTAAACATCTCTATTGAAACATATTACTGGCTTTTAATGGATTTTGTGTGAAACTTAAACACTTAGACCGTTATGACACCAAATGATTCATGAAACAGCAAAAAAGCAGCTTTAAATCAGATTATACCGTAGGTCAATAAAATAGATGAAAACCAATATGCAATCTGTTTATTAGGGTAAACACCAGGTTTTTATCAGACTGCACAGATGATGGTGAAACACTGAAAATACACAGAAGCTAACTTGTTCAGACTATAAACTTTCTTTAATAGGCTGTTTTATTAGTCCCTGGTTACTGGATGAGATGAGAAGTACTGCTCAACCAAATCAATCTAATTAGTAGTTTGCGTTTAGTATAGACTGTTGGTCTGCAATCAAACATCTGAGATCTCACTATAAACTCAAACGTTTGAGTTGCTCCACATTCATTTTAAAGCTCTAGGATGAACTAGTGGCTCATTTGGGTCTGATTTTATTTCTCTTAATGAGGAAGAAACATCTGACAAAAACACAATGCTTGTCATGAAACATAACAGTACAGTTTTTTCAATTGCTAACAAGCCTTTACCAATACTTAAAGTACTTTTTCTAAACTTGCAACACATCACACAATTAGCCAAATAGTTCATTTTCTGGCCAAAACCACGTTTTGTTAAATAAATACAAACTATACATTTCAAAATTCTGAATACCTTTTTCTACATATACTAACTCTATCAGAACACAGCAAACCTGACTCAAAATTGAGTCATTTGGTCAAAACATTAGCAGTAGTTTCTATCCAATAGAAACATAGAGTCAATCATAGCACAGTGACTCTCAAAATACTAACAGCTGATGGCTTTACAAAAACTGCATTACTTGCCATGTTTCAGTTCTACCTGCATATAATTGACAATATAAAAGTTTCAGTTTACCTTCAACTGATACCCATTTTACATTTTTAAGTGTTGAATGTTTTCATTCTTGGCAACATACTATCTAAAACTGAATGAGTCATTACTTCATAGAATGTACAATAGAAAAAAATAGGGTCCCCTATGAAGAAATTCAATTGGATCCTTGATTGAAATTGCTTTCCAGTGGGTGATGGTTGGATGTGGATAGTGCACCCATGGTAGCTGATGCCAGGGATCAACAAAAATTCCAACATACATGGCCTTTGGTTACTACGAAAGCTTGTTTCCATCACAGAATAAAGAAGTAAATCACAATTCAGACTTCTATTATTGGAATTGCGAGTTTCGCCTATATCTTGCAATTCAGACTTTATCAGATACTGTAAATTCACAATTGCAAGAATTCTGAGATAAAGTCACAATTACCCTTTACCCTTTATATTCCATGACAGAAATAAGCTTTCATAGGTTACACGTGTAAGAGGAAAAAACATTTAAAAAAATGCACAGTCCAACACACATTCTCACTCCTCTGCCCTACCTCTTCTCCCTTTTTCTGATCCAACTACTCCTCTCCCTCCTACAACTATTAATCTCTCTCTCCCAGGCATTACTTTTTTTCTCTCTCTCTAATTCTGTGTTGTTCTGCATCCACAAAACCAATGCAATGAGGTCTTTTTTACTCTGTGTTGTTGATGTAATGGAAAGAGCTTCAAAACTTGACTATTGCTCCTATTGAGCCTTGAATCAAATAAATATTTCAGTGATCTGTTACTTACAGTAAATCTCACATTTATGCAGGAGTGCACTTTTCCATACAAGATCAGCCCAAAGAGTTCCTCTTTTACTGTATATCATATGGTCATGCGATTGAAAGAACTCCAACACCTGAGTGTGTTTTCAGCTGTAATTTACATTTACATTTAGCCATTTTGCAGACGCTTACACAGACAGATGTTGTGCTAACTGTGTTAAGAGTTTAGGAAAATTGTTAAAAGTATTGAAAAAAATTGTCATAGCGATCGTAAAAAACTGTAAAAATGCTTATCAGTTGTTACAATATTTTATATAGAGAGATTTTTCAATACTTTTGAGCTGCTGTTGTTGTAGCAGAAGTAGAATCTTTGTAGTATATTTAAGGTTTGGAACATTAGGTCTTCATTTCTGACATGCTGTGTTTAAGCATTTGTAAATAAGGCTAAAAAGATCCATGATTTTGGTTTTGGGTAAGCTTGTATGAAAAGAAAATGTAAGCATTTTAGAAACATGGTAATTGACTGCATATTGTGTGAAAACAACACAAATTGCATTAAAGGTATGGTCACAACAGACGGATGTTGTGCTAATTGTGTTTAGAGTATAGAGATTGGACAAAAGGATGTTAGCAATTGAAAAAACCTGTAAGTCTGTAAAAGAACAGCTTCTAAACATTCAAATTTTCCTCTGAAAAATACAATGTCTCTCCTGAGTATGTGATACAGAGTGTTTTCAGCTAACTGAATGTTCCCAGAAGGTTCTCTCAAAGTTATGAACAAATGTTCTTCCAGAATGTTCATTAAAAGTTTTCTGGTCTTTAATAATGTTCTCAAAACGTTAGCACAAAAACGTTATTTATACATCCTTCATGAATTTTTCTTAAACATTTTAGTTGGACGTTCATCTAACATTTTTTGAAAGGTTGCTACTTGTTTCAGAACGCTCAGAGGATGTTAAAAAGTAGCGTTCATACAATGTTTGCAAAATGATACAACGGAATGTTTCTTTCACCTTTGCATAACCAATAGAAAACATTTTAAACATTTTTCAAACGTTGCTATGGTTACTGTCAATCATTGGGAGGGCCATTTGTATGTTTATTACGCACAGAATGATAATTTTGCAAATTCACTCTTGCATTTCAATGCATTTGTAAATTTTCAGTATGTTACCTATATGTTTTTAAAACACAGCGGACTTCATCAAATATTTTTTGAAGTGCTGACACACTTGTACAGTAATTGTACACTAGTTTTTGCTGTAACCTACATATTAACACAGACAGATTGATATGAATAGACCAGCTGAGATTATATATGATGCTTTTGCGCCATCTGCTGTCTGACCTGCTTCAACTAAATTAGGAAAAGTTCAAATAACATTAAATGCACATAAAACTAAACATGAACTGATTCTGCCATTTACATTGCAATATATATTCTGTTTCATTTATTTATTTTTTATTATAATAAAGTTATTGCAAAAGTGGGCAGGTGACCTAAAATGTGCCATATTATAAGTTCTTCTTAGACTATTTATTGTACTTTTTATATACTTGTATAATTATCATACATGCAATTTTATTATCTAATATTATTTAAGACACTGTAGGGAGAATTTGTACTTTCAAAAAAATAATTTTCAAAAAGTCCATGTCCGTGTTATGTTGTTTGACATTACAGTAAACTTGAAGGAATGAATTCCTTGGTTCTGCTTCCATCTAGTGGTTTTGTGTTGAACTTCCAAAAAAGGCTTTAAATACCCAGCTGGTTAACAAAAAGCAGTTAAGGTGGACTGACAACTCTCTAAACTCGAGGACTGACTGAAAGCTATTCATTAATTCATAATAAGTTGCATATGCATGCAGAAATTAACGTATTGATTCATATAATATCATTTTTGAACCAGTAGTTTCCTTTGAAAGTCAGAGATTCTCTATTATTTAACACAAAGTCTAAATCATCAGCTTCAGAACAGTGAAATCTAACTTTTCATTATATAACCCGAGTGAATCTTTATTTTAATAACTCCACACGCCATATTCATTATGTCCCTGTAACTCAGAACACTTTTGGGTTTGTTCTAGAACGGCATGTGCTTTCTCTTTGAAGAGTCACTGACCGACTAAATTAAATTTGGCCCATTAAACGCGTAAGACAAACTATTTCCTCCGACACCGCTCATAATGAATTTTCGATGGAGTTTGAGTCCACATGTGAAGCGTATAGGAGCCGGTTTTGAGAAGCGGTCCACCTTAACAGCACCGCGGCTCGGCTTTCTCTTCAATCCGAACCGCCTGCGCCTCTTCCCCGCAGCCGAGGCTCCAGTCAGCTGCTTCCCATCTCTTGAGAGGAGACTCATGTCTCCTGATGTCCTCAGTAACCTTGTGTTAAACTGACATATTAGTGCACTTAATCTCAGTCTATGAATGGAGTTTATAAGTTATATAAGAATGCAAAATGCATGCACATAAGGAGTTGAAATGACTAATACAGGAGTTTTGGGCCGTAAGTGTTGCGCTCTGATGATTGATGACTGTGGCTCTGCTCCAGCGCTCTGTTGCGTACTAGATTTGGCCGCAGCAGATCAAAGGGGCTTCAGGAAAGGGGTGGTCCTGCATTGGAGCATATATAGAGAGCCAGGCTTCTCGCTTCTAAGACAGAAGGAGAGCTGAAACTCGAGGAGACAGTGAGAGAAACCGCTTTTGAGACTCTTCTCGTGATTTTGCTGCTAGAGAAGCCGATCGTTCTATTTATTTCCATTCAAAGAGCATTTTAAGCTTTGGATTGGTACCTGTTGCATCGGTTTTGTTTCTGTGATATACCAGCTTTTGGAGTCAGATTCTCAAAGAGCTGAAACTTTGTGAGGATTTTCATTGGGTCCATCTTTATTTTGTCCTTTTGAGAACCCAACAGGAATATAATGTCTCTTTTGCGCGTCATACTGGGTTTCGTTGCAGCCCTGTGCGTAAACGCGGCGCAGAGTGCATGGGAGGAGAGCACCGTGGTGCCGGTCCGGCTCGAACCGTACGAAACCGAACCGATTCATACAGCAGAAGCACGGGAAAAGCAATCCGAGAAACGCATCTATCGCTTGGACGTCTTTGGAAATCAGATGGTGTTGCTGTTGGAACCGGACCAGACCTTTTTAGCGCCTGGGTTTGTGTTCCAGATGGTCGGGAAACCGGAGTCAGAGGAGTTTGACAGCGCGGGAGAGGCGCGGTGCTTCTTCTCGGGAACCGTGAACGGAGAAGAACTTTCCGCTGCGGCGATCAATCTGTGCAACGGACTGCGGGGCGGCTTCTATGTCGGCGGTGAAGAGTATTTCATTCAACCCGCAAACGCCAGCGGAGAAGCTTCAGATGGAGACACCCACATCATTCGCAGAAGAAAACGCGGCTTCTTGGATGAGGAAAGCGGTTCGAAGTGCGGGGTGAACGAGGAGGAGGAACGGGTCACCGAGAAACCAACCAAATCTGACACGGAGCGCAACCCATCTGAGTCTGAAGGTAAATATTGCGGAATAAAACTTTATAGTTACATGAAAGTTTCGTTATATAAGTCGCTTTGGATAAATGTAAATGTAATACTTTATTATTACCAGCACGGTCTCATGAAAATGCGCAAAAGTAGTACGCCAAATGCAAACAGAATATCGTGCTACTGATACGCAGAAATTGACTTTGGCGTGCATATGATACGCACGTGTTTGACGTGCATATAAGAAGCAGTTTTCGCGTGCATATAATATGCACGCCAAAGTCAATTTCTGCGTATAAAGAGTACGCCAAATCGAAACATGAACTCATGCTATTGATAATTGACTTTCATGAGATCGGGTTGATTATTACTGAGAGTTTGGGATTTTTTTTTTTCCTTTGATATTTCGCGCACGCCTCCGATAACCCGAATAAACTCGGTGACTTTCCAGCGGGTTGGACTTTCAGTGCGCGCTGGCGCATGAGGAGCGAATTAAGCAGGTTACAGAGTTCTACGTCTGCATTAACGCGTTAAACACCAACTCGTTGGGAAATGCATCAACTAGCACACATGCCCGTTTAAATGCATCTTAAAGAGTAAACCTTTTTTCTAAAGCGCAGACGAGCCGTCTCCAAAAGCGAGGGGAGGGTTAACTTGGAGAGCGCAGAAATCTCTCCACATAAGCAGGAGGAGGGAAGGGGACGTAGGTTGAGGGTTGGGGGAGTGAGAGGCGGGAGAAAATGGGCTGGAGAGACGTGGAAGTTCTCCTCCCGGTACCGCATGTTGCGCAGATCAGCACCGGAGGACTGTAGATGGCTTGTATTTCCGCTAACGTTTTTCGTGGAGAAGTTATTAGCAGGGCGGAGCAGAAGCTCAGTCAAATGGAAAAGTAAGCAAGCTCAGCGCAAACTCCCAATAGCTTTCTATCTTTTTAAGTGCACAGTTCTCTGGATTTTTTTCAGTTGTAAGACACCCTTACATCTTAATTTACTATTTACAACCAAAATTGCATTTAAGTTTAATAGCTTTGAGGCATCTATGTGGACTCATTAAAGTAGACACGCATTTAAAATACAGCCTTTAGGTTTTCTAAACCTATTTCGACACGCTATTTCCCCGTTTAATACTGTAATGCTGCTTTGACACAATTTGCATTGTAAAAAGCGCTATGGTGAGGTTCCAAGAAAACCCCAAAATATCGATGATGTCATCTTGCACTCACAGGCTTATATAAATATGTCCAATAAAAAGCTCTCTAGAATCTAGTCCCTCCCCCTAATATCACCTAACGCTGACTAGTAATAGGAAGTAGGACATTATGGGTAAATCATGGTTGGGGCTAGAAGGGATACAGCTGCGGCCGGAAACTTAATAATAATTTTTTTTTTTTTTTTTTTTTTACCCATTAGATTGTGTTTTATTAACGTCTACACCTACCCTACCTCTAAACCTACCCCTTTCATGAATGCAAAACAGAAATTATTGTTGTACTATGTAAGTTAAAAACCTATTGGCTTTTTAAATAAAACACACTAAGTTGTCAGTGTGGGAAAGTCATTTAATGCGAGACACTTGTAATTCTGGTAAATACTGAATCTAATTTAGATTTCACTTTTTTCTGATATACAGTCAAACCAAAATTTATTCAGACACCTTCAACATTTCTCACATTATCACTGTTTATTGGCTATAGTTTAGAAAATGGTAATAAAATATGACAAGAACTAAATAAATTCATCTTGATAATGTCAGATAACTTTGATAGAAAGCTATGTATCAAAACATGCTCAAATCAAATTTTTGCTGTTTATCCAATTTTACTGCTAGTCCACTGTATGAAGAATTTTGGGTATAATATGTTACAGCTTACTTTATTTTGCTATCTTCACTTACATAAATCAACTATAGTGTCCTGCACCCACTAGGAAAAAAAAATATAAAAAATGATCTGAATAATTTTTGGTTCGACTGTAACTAATGGCTTTAATTATTATCTTCTCATCATCCTCCAGCACACCACAGATCTCGCCGCTTTGTGTCCACTCCTCGCTATTTGGAGATTATGATTGTGGCAGACCAGTCAATGGCAGAGTTTCACGGCGCTGGGCTCAAACCTTATCTCCTGACCATCATGTCAGTGGCATCTCGTCTTTATCGACACCCTACCATTCGTAATTCAATCACTCTGGCGGTTGTGAAGCTTCTTGTTGTGTACGATGAAGAACACGGTCCCCAGGTGTCTACCAATGCGGCGCTTACGCTCAGAAACTTCTGCCAGTGGCAAAGACAGCACAACCCATCAAGTGACCGACACGCAGAGCACTATGACACAGCAGTGCTGTTTACCAGACAGGTAAGTTTATCACTCCTGGTCTCATCTGCACTCTTAAAAAGGCATCGACGCTTCCATGAAGAACCTTGAATGTCCATGAAACCTTTCAAATGCATAAAAGGTTCTTTATAGTGTAAAATTTAAGATTTTAAAGGGGTCATATGACACAATTTCATCTTTTCCTTTGCAAAATGCATATATGTGACCCTGGACCGCAAAACCAGTCATAAGGGTCCATTTTTTGAAATTGAGATTTATACATTATCTGAAAGCTGAATAAATAAGCTTTCCATTGATGTATGGTTTGTTAGGATAGGACAATATTTGAAAATCTGGAATCTGAGGGTGCAAAAAAATCTAAATATTGAGAAAATCGCCTTTAAAGTTGTTCAAATGAAGTTCTTAGCAATGCATATTACTAATCAAAAATTAAGTTTTGATATATTTACAATAGGAAATTTACAAAATATTTTCATGGAACATGATCTTAATATCCTAATGATTTTTGGCATAAAAGAAAAATGGATAATTTTGACCCATACAATGTATTTTTAGCTATTGCTACAAATATACCCCAGCGACTTAAGTCCAGGGTCACATATAAGATCCATAAAGTTGCAGAAATTAAAGTCTCAAACCCAAAGAGATATTCTTTTTAAAAGTTAAGACTCATCCATGCTTTCCTAAAACGCCGCCATGGAAGCTGATTTTCCAAATATGGTAAGGGGCGTAACATATCTGTCATATGCTTTTGAGGTATTCAGCCAATCACAACGCACTGGATAGCTGGCCAATCAGAGCACACCATGCTTTTCAGAACAATGAGCTTTTTAAAAATTGACACGTTTCTGAAAGGCGGGGCGGAGAAGAGCAACAATAATGTGTTTTTTTGAACCTTAAACCGCATAAACACATTGCATTACACCAGATACACAAAATAATGTTCTTTTTAGCAACGTCATATGACCTCTTTAAAATGTGCGTAAAAATGGTTCATTTAAGAACTGTTCACTGAAAGGTTCTTTGGGGAACCAAAAATGGTTCTTCTATGGCATTCCTGCAAAACACCCTTCTTTTTAAGAGTGTGAGTAAATAATTATGTGGCACGGCTCATACTAATGAACGCTGTTCCTTTCAGGATCTTTGTGGAGCTCACTCCTGTGACACTCTGGGGATGGCAGATGTTGGCACCGTGTGTGATCCGGATCGAAGTTGCTCCATTATTGAAGATGATGGTCTGCAGGCAGCTTTCACAGTTGCACATGAGCTTGGTAGGCATATCCCCATGATCCTATATGTGACATGTGCTGGCAGAATGAGTCACAATGAGCAAATTTATTATTCAATTATTTTTTTATTCAAATTATTTCAAAATGATGTATGATTTGTTGGAATATTCCAAATCGAAATCACCTAGGAACATTGCATTGAATCCTCCAGTTCTTTTCTTAATAATAATTACTATATTAATAATCACAATATAGCTATTTTTTATTATTTTAAATAAAAACAGAACAAATGTGAGAAGAATAACGCACTACGTTTTTCATTTTACATTTAAATAAAAGCATTCAAGTAAGAAAAACAAATAATCAAATGTAAAAATCCCTTTAGTGTATTCATTACAAATAAATTAATTATTAAAACTTCAAAAGCAGTTCAATCAAGAGTAGTAAGTGATTCCCTCTTTTCTTTTACTGTTAGATTAACATTAATGAGAGAGACGGCTAATATAATATTATTAGATGGATCTAATATAATGTTACACATCAGATGTTTTTCCCCAACAGTTCACTTAAGACATAACAGATTATGTTTGCGTGAATACTTAAATACTGTAATTCTGTATATTTATCGGGATCGCAAGAAGCGAGCGGAGAAAAGGTACTCCTCTTAGAAAACGTACGAATAAAGATCATTTTAGATGTTTTTAATTGCTATTTGAAGCATTGGGATCACTAAAACCTCAAATTCAACTAAAATCGTTCCCTTTTTTTTGCCTGTAGCTCAAAATTAGCCCATGCACATTTCGACTCATTTTGCCAGCATGGGTCAAATATAAAAACTAGAAAGTAGTCAGTGTAGGTCAAGTCAATAATTGTGTTTCTCACATAGGTCACGTGTTCAACATGCCCCATGATGATGCCAAACAATGTGCCAGTCTTAACGGTGACCAGTGGAGCACCCACATGATGGCCTCAACCTTGTCAAATCTGAACCAGCTCCAGCCCTGGTCTTATTGCAGTGCTATGATGGTCACAACCTTCCTGGACAATGGCCATGGTCAGTGTTTGCTGGACAAGCCCCAGAAGCCCCAGCAGTTACCCCAAGCGCTTCCAGGTTCAGTTTATGATGCCGACAGACAGTGCCGTCTCACATTTGGAGAGGATTCCCAGCACTGTCCTGACCAGAGCACCACCTGTGCTGCCCTTTGGTGCATGGTCACAACTGCAAATGGCTTGCTGGTCTGCCAAACCAAGAACTTTCCATGGGCCGATGGGACGCCTTGTGGATCTGACAGCTACTGTATGGCCGGCCAATGTTTGAGCAGGTCCGAGGCTGCCAAGAATCAGGTGAGCACCATTTGGTGTCTATGGAGTCAAATCAATGCCACATATATGATAAGTATTGCAAAATAAAATGAAGTTTTGCAAAGGAAAATGAAAGTATTGAGAAAAAAATAAATGTGCTTTTTGCAAGCAAAATAAAGAATACCATTTTTCCCTTTGCACTTCGTGTATCTGTGCGTTTCACTTTCTGGCATTGTTTTGACGTGGGTGGAAAAAAACGTTTCGCAAGCTCACGCATGACTGAAATGCAAAATAAAAGCAGTGTTGCAAATAAATTAGTAGCTATGGCCATGGAAAATATGTGTTGCAAAATCATTGCTTTTGCTCTTTTTGCTCTTTTATATTTTGCAATTCTTTATTTTTGTTTGCAAAAATTTTTTTCTTGCAATACTTCTTTTTTTTTTTGCATTTCTTCATTTTTGTTTGCAAAACTTCTTTTTTCTTGCAATACTTCATTTTCTTTTCACAATTCTTTATTTTTGTTTGCAAAAAGCACATTCATTTTTTCTCAGTACTTTCGTTTTCATTTGCAAAACTTTATTTTCTTTTGCAATACTTCAATTATTTTGCAAGTATATGTGGCATTGAATTGACTCCATAGTGTGCATTGATGTTATTCTGATTTGTGACTGACAATGGTTCTGTTCTGTCACCTTTTAGATTCCAGTCAATGGCGGATGGGGAACCTGGGGACCTTGGGGAGATTGCTCACGTACCTGTGGAGGAGGTGTGCAGTACTCTATCAGGGAATGCGACAACCCCCTACCTAAAAACGGAGGCAAATACTGCGAGGGCAAGAGAATTCAGTATCGCTCCTGCAACACTGAGGCCTGCCCTGATAGCAATGGTAAGAAATGGTCCTATATCGCTGTTTCTGCAACCACATGCTAGCCGCTTGATTTACAACTGTGTTTATTTGTGCAGGTTTGACATTCCGTGAGGAGCAGTGTTTGGCCCACAATGACATCTCCTCTCAGGTGTCATTCGGCTCAGGTGAAGGCGTTGAATGGGTGCCTAAGTATGCTGGAGTGTCTCCCAAGGACCGCTGCAAGTTGGTGTGCCGAGCGAAGGGAACAGGCTACTTCTTCATTCTGAAGCCAAAGGTGAGTGTCTCAATTAGCCTGAGTTGTAAAATCAAACAGTAATTTAGTGGATGCAAGTGTAGCCTACTTCTGCTGAAGTTTAATTCAAGGTTCTTTCCAATGCATTCAGGTGGCTGATGGAACACCATGCACTCCAGATTCCACCTCAGTCTGCGTCCAAGGACAGTGTGTGAAAGCTGGTTGTGACAGGGTCATTGGCTCCAATAAGCGTTTTGACAAATGTGGCATCTGTGGAGGAGACGGATCGACTTGCAAGAAAGTTTCTGGATCGATGGAACGTGCAAGGTAAGCCCTCAGTCTGCACCAATGCTAGTTCGAGTTTTCCAAACAGGGCTTGACATACTTTAACAGAGCTCAACATTAATGCTTGTCTAGGACAAGTGTTTTTTTGAAGGGGCATGTAAAAGAGAATATATATTCACAATATAAAATATAGCCTAGTTACGCAACGTGGCGCGACCGAAAGAGTGCGGTTTTCCATAAAAACCGGTGCAAATTTGATGTTTGGTTTATGCAAGAGTTCAAACGAATAGTTAATATTAAGTGACTTACATTTTAGACACAATGTTGTCACTGTTGACTGTTTTTGCTCGATTTGGTAAATGAAAATTACTGAATGATCCAGCATTTTTTAATGAATTTGTTGAGTCAATGATTCAATAACCTATTCATAAAGATAGATGCTTGATTCTTGAATGAATCATTTAAATGAATGACTCATTGACTCACTAGTTAAGACAGAGGCATGCTGCCACCTACTGGCGGTTTACTTTCAAATTTAAAAGTAGCCTATCATTGCATTTTTTTACTAACATTTCATATTTGTTTATTTTAAAAACATGATTTAAAACACTAGGCTCATGTCATTTATGCAGTTGCTATTTTGCATTGTTAATGCATTTCATTAAACTGTGTAAATGCATCTAAATGCCACTAACCTATAGTGTCTTATTATACAGTAATCAAAAAAGTTCATCAAAGGTGTCCTAAGACAAGAGCACATTTTGGTTTTAGGACAACTTTGATGAAAGATTTTGATCCACTTCAAATGTTGACTAGTATAATAAATGAAATTATTAATAAAATGTAAAAATTTGATATGAAAGATGACACATACATTTAATAAGGTTAGGAACTGTCATTTACACAGGCAAAAATATCCTGGAAATCAATTTAAGTACATTTTAGTATGCAGTAACTTTAATCAAAAATGTAACAAAATTTTAGCCAGTGAAAATGCTGAATGGCTAGTACTTTTTGGAAAACCACTAGCCACAAAAAATTAATGTCAAACCCTGTTTCCAAAACTCAGTTTATTCTGACCTTTGCTTGTTTCTGAATTTTAGAGCGGGCTACCAAGATGTAGTGACGATTCCAGCCGGCGCCACGAATCTTGATGTAAAGCAGCGCTCTCTTGGGGGACGCCGCCAAGACAATAGCTACCTAGCAGTTCGCCGACAAGATGGTACTTACTTACTGAACGGCGACTATAAGCTGACCACTTTAGAGACTGACATCTCTCTGAAAGGTGCATTGCTGCGATACAGCGGTTCCTCTGCTATGCTAGAGCGTCTGAGAAGCTTTGCTCCTTTACCTGAGCCTCTTACTATCCAGGTGCTATCAGTCGGAGATTCCCCAAGACCTCGTGTAAAATACAGCTACTTTGCGCCACGCCCCAATGGGTCAAAAAGGCCATCTATTAATGTTATTAGTGAAGCAGGAGATGCTGAATGGGCCTTGCGTGAGTGGGGACCTTGTTCGAAAACTTGCGGCGGTGGCATCCAGAATCGGGATGTTGTCTGTCTTGATGCTTACGGACGCCAGTCGAAAGACTGTCTTGAAGAGCTGCGCCCTGTTTCAACGCAATCCTGCGCTATGCAAGCTTGTCCATCTTGGTCGCTTGGGGAGTGGTCTGCTTGTTCCAAAACCTGCGGCAGAGGCTTTCGCAAGCGCCCTTTGCGATGCATCGGAAACGACGGCCGCACTTTGCCTAACGAGAGTTGCAATGCAAAAGATCGGCCACGAC
Organism: Tor tambroides; assembly: GCA_021397915.2. NCBI lineage: Eukaryota > Metazoa > Chordata > Actinopteri > Cypriniformes > Cyprinidae > Tor > Tor tambroides. Next base: position 52,776 of record JAFVLL020027493.1, read on the forward strand.
CTCTTCTAGATTTGTGCAACCTGACTCCCTGTTGAACCAAACACTGAAACAGCTGTAACATTGCACATCTGGTGCAGGTTTTTGGATTCAAAGGGCCCCTTATGACCGAGACTGCAAGCTAACTTCTTTCAGTGTTTCAAATCCCAGCCATCCAACACTTGAGGCACAAAGCTGGCACACTGTGTACCTGTCTTGACAGCTGTGATGGAGGATGAGAATACGAACACCTCTGCTGCTTCGGATAGCGATGTCATGCATGTTAGATGTTGAGTGTGCATGGGTGTGTTTGATGATAGGATGATTATTGAAAGAGTGCATGAAACAGCTATGCATTTGCACCGTCTGTCTGAGCTGGACTAGACAGACCGGATTCATTTGTCACAAGGCATATAGGAACATATAGGAGCTATTGCAGCAACAGAAGAGTTCATTAGCAGTGGTGTTATATCTAGTGGTTCTCCATTTCAAAGTTGCAAACTCAAAGCACATATATAACACATGCATTTTTCTTGCCAAAATCAACGCCATATCTCACCTCAGCTAGGCACACATGCTGCTAATCAAACTCCACAACAGCTATTATGCATTTCCTTGTAACTAAGTTTAACAATGCACATTAGCTTTACGTTTAGCTTCCTAGGTTGATATTTTCACCATTTTGCAAAGCCATACCTGATCAAGAGGGATCACGTTTTTATCGGGGAGGGAGACCAAAGAGCATTCGCTCTATATCTGAGGAGAGACTGTGTTTTTGTGTGTTTATGTGTGCGTGTGTGTGGGTTAGTTCTGTGTGTTTGTGTGGAGATATGCTGAGGGACTTCTCTCCTTCTACTACTTCATAAGTAATCCTCTCCTGCCTTCTGAGAAGGTATCTTTGTAATGAGGTATTTCTTTTTGTACAGAATATCCAAACGTTATTTATTTTTGTACAGCCCATTTAATATAATCTTGTTGCTTTTTTATAATTATTGTATTTCTATTTGTTATTATTATTATTGAAATAACTGAAGGATGTAGATTATATTAGAGTATTTATACAATATCAATGATCTTAGGTTTATGAATAAAGTATCACATTGATTTGTGGACCAGTATTGTTGAAATGGTGTCTTTTTTTGGGGTGTGGCTGCTGACATTGAAGCACTGTAGTCGAAATCCTAGTCTGAGGTTCCCTAGGGGTTCGTGAAGGTACTACATTATATTTTTAAGGTGGTTAATCTGCTCTAAATGAAAGGAGCAACATTAACATTTAAAGTCTGAACACTAACTACAAATCAATTTAAGTACATGCATACATCAAAATAAACTCAAAAGAGCATCAACATGACGATTATCAGTAAAAATCTGCTGAGTCTGTCTGCTTGTATTATGAACCACACAAAGAAAGTCCACCAGGCTAAATGAAATCAATTCAATTAATTCAATCATATTAGTTAGCACTCTCAATAGCTGTTCAGAGAAAGCCTGCATGACCATCATATTCAGCAACATGGGTAATAACCACATCACTGGTTATAACCAGGAGGTCTTTTGTTATATAACAAGCTTTAATAATTTAAGAGGACAATGTGGGGTTTAGGCATTATGTTACAAGGGTGGTTCAAGTGGAAATGCATTCAGCCCTGGCCAGTTCTTCTGCTAAATAATACATGCAACCAACCGCTCAGCAAAATGACTTTGCACACCATAATAGCAAGGCCTTTTCTAATGAAAACCTATTAGATTTACTCTCCCTTACATGTTCATATACAAGCAACATAGAATCTAACATTTAGCTAATGTTCAGAAACACTGGCATCTAACAATGCCTTAAAACGGTTAATCTTAAAAAAAATAAAGCATACCAGAAATACCAAACAAAAAACAAAACAGGAAATAAAACAGTTGTCTTATAAGCATTTGTCCTATTCTTTGTCCTAAACTCCTGAAACACTGCTGTCACATATTTTAGAGCAATCAGTGCAATTTGGGAAATAAATCAATTTTATCTCCGTGTGTGTGTGTGTGTGTGTGTGTGTGTACGTACCTGTTTTTATATCCTCGTGGGGACTTAAACCTGAATACACACAGACTCATGGGGACTTGTGTCACGGTGGGGACCTAAATTGAGGTCTCCATGGGTAAACAAGCTAATAAATCACACAGAATGAAGTTTTTTGAAAATCTAAAAATGCAGAAGGTTTCCTGTAAGGGGTAGGTTTAGGTGTAGGGTTGATGTAGGACGATAGAATATACAGTCTGTACAGCAGAAAAACCATTACGCCTATGAGAGTCCCCACAAGGATAGTGAAACAAGTGTGTGTGTGTGTGTGTGTGTGTGTGTGTGTGTGTGTGTGTGTGAGAGAGAGAGAGAGAGAGAGAGAGAGAGAGAGAGAGAGAGAGAAATTATTGAGATGTAACCCCCCCCCCCCCCCGTAATCATTAACATTTTCATAAGTAACTGTAATTGAAGTACACATTTTTTCTTAGTAACTGTAACAGATTACAGTTTCATTTATTTTGTAATTTAATTACTCAATTCCGTTACTGTCAAAACATTAACACAAACATCATTCATGGAATGTTTTTTTTTTTCAGAAACGTTTTGGTTGGATGTTCATGTAACATTTTTAAATGTTACAACTTGTTTCAGAATGTTCAGAGAACATTCAAATGTAACATTCCCATAATGTTTGCAAAACGATCAAATGAAATATTCCCTTAACATTTGCATAACCAAGAAAGAACCAAAAAAACATTTTCAAACTTAAAAAAAAAATCATATAATGCTCAGAGAACATTCAGATTTTTTTTTTTTTTTTTTTTTTTTTTTGAGTTAATGGGAATGTTAGAAAAGCGTTTTTATTAGCTGGTTCAATATTATTTGTCAACTACTCAGATGCAATAAGCTATGACTGAGTCAAGTCACAACTCAACATCAAAATGTTATTTTTATGTGAATTATTAATAATGAACATTTGGGCTTATAATCCTATGAAGCACGTGTTTTGAGACGCTCTTGTTTACTCTTCGTGTTGAGCTCAGGTCAGGGATGTTGCACACAGAGCGGATTCGTGAAAACACGCTTGAAGAGAGATCTAAATATAGACTTCAGGGACACTAGGGAGAAGATGAGGCCGCAATTTGCCGCTATTGAAGAGGGCGAGCGTGTTCCCAGAATGATCGCGCGGCTCTTGTGTTATTATGAGGAGTCGTGACGGAGGAGGCGGCCGTTCCCATTCGTTTAGTCGCATCCTGGGCGCAGTTCCTGGGGGAGGGGATCGAGGCGAAGAAAAGAAAATAGCGCAAGGAAGAAGAAGTTAAAGACAAAGAGGAAGGAGAAAGGAGAAGTTGTGACTGAGAGACGAGTCGTGGAACACGTGGAGCGTTATGGATAAAAGAGTTCGTTTATATTGTATCGCTTGAGACGCTTGACAGTCAGATACGGTTATAGTCCAATTTAAGACATGGCAGAATTAACGACCAACTGTGGAAAGATTAAATAACATGTGAGAGTTGTTTAGACGCGTTTTCCAACAGAAATGCAAAGGAAAGTTATGGAAAGTCCGAGTTCACAGAAGAGTTGGAAGTTTGTGCGGGACTCGCTGCTGCTTTGCTTCTTTGCAGGTAATGTAGTTTTATGTTTGAGAACAAGGCAGTAGATTAATTAAAAGTGTAATCGATTATTTATTTAAATTACAAACAAAGAATAGTCACTTATGTGTTAGTTACTCACAATTCGAATTCGTAAATTAACTTTAAATGCTACAGATTTATGATTATTTGAACTAACAATTTCTCAGTTGTGTTTGTATGAGTTAGTTGATGACTTTTTTGCATTATGATAAAGAAGCGTGTCTTTATAATGCTCATTACTTTGTAATGTACTTGACAGACTACAGTTTTATGATTATTTTACTTATGATGAGTTAAATAACAGTTACTCCTTTGTCTGTGTAAGATTTTTCTCAACTTTTTGACGTTGAAAAAACTTGCTTTAGAGTAAGTGCTATTGAGCAATTGCTCATTTTACTACCACTTTTAATGCTGCCATGGTAATACCATGGTATTCTTTGAAATACAATGGAGTATTAAGTAAATATCACGGTATATGGACACTGTATTCATTCAGTATCATAGTAAGACCATCTGATACCATTACACACTATTCAGGAGTTTTATGATTAAACTCTCCATACACACATATTGGGCGAAGTGTGTGTGTGTGTGTGTGTGTGTGTGTGTGTGTGTGTGTGTGTGTGTGAGTGTGTGTGTGTGAGAGTGTGTGTGTGTGTGTGTGTGTGTGTGTGTGTGTGAGAGAGAGAGAGTGTGTGTGTGTGTGTGTGTGTGTGTGTGTGTGTGTGTGTGTGTGTGTGTGAGAGTGTGTGTACTGGTTTTTGTGGTTTACGGGGACAAAATTTGTTTAATGACATGGGTATGACAGAGGTATTACAATTTGAAGGTGGTTTATGAGGACACTGCATATGTCCCCGTAATTCAAAAGGCTAAAAAAACATACTAAATGGTGTTTTTTTTTTTGAAAATCTAAAAATGCAGAAAGTTTCCTGTAAGGGGTAGGTTTAGGTGTAGGGTTGGTGTAGGGCAATAGCCCATACAGTTTGTACGGTATAAAAACCATTACGCCTATGGAGAGTCCCCATAAACCACAAAAACAAACGTGTGTGTGTGTGTGTGGTAACATTTAAAACACCAGTGCATCTAAAGTGTCTTTGTCCCAAAAGTGTTGACCGACAGGACCCAGAGGTACAGCGAGGGCCTCTAGGGGACCACCCAGTCAGCAGGGCCCCACATTTGCTCTGGGTAGCCAGATGCAAACAGACGCCACTCAAATTGAAGCCAAATTTTGGTGCTTCAGAAGACATAATTGCAGCAATTATACTGTGATGACTGTGGGAAGGACAAGATAGCGCTGTAATTGTGTATGTGTTTGTGAGATATATACATTAAAAGATGGTTAGCGCTAAAACAGTTGTATTTAGAGATCTTTTTCGAGTATGTTATGGCATCAGAATGGAAGATAGACCCAGATCTATACAGATGGACTTGTGTTAAGCAATAGCTGTGCTGTATACGCCCTTTACCAGCAGTGCAAATGCAGTCCAGTCATGAAATGTGTCATCTTAATCACAGATCAATGGCGTTTGATGCCAACATGAATCCAGCAGGCGTGTTTGGTGCATTAAAGAGCTCTGAGCAAGAAGCAACACATGAGCACTGCTGATTCTTTCTGCAGGATCAGACTCGTCTGTCAGAGGCAGGAATGATGAGAACAGACGAGCTCAACCCTCAAACAACGCTAAAAACGGAGAAACGCTGCATAGACAGAGAGATTTTCATCATTCTGATTGATCAGTTTTGTCTTAATGCACAATAATGTTCTTCGAGTGTCTTTTGTCTTCAAGTCAGAACAACTGAAACATCTGTGCCTTGTTTTCTACTAAAATATCCAAACATTTTAAACATGATTTCTAACTCAAATTAGTAAGGAAGAACTCTTATGTTCATATTTATGAAGGTATCTGAAAACATTGTGTGCATTGTGTGCTCTAATCTCAAAATTAGCTGAATGTGTGTTGGAATAATGCAATTTATTGAGTTGAATTTCTTTGAATTACAATTCACTAGGCAAGGCAAGTTTATTCATTCACAATGGTTAAAGAGCTTTACATAAAAAGGATTTTAAAATAATCATAAAACAGTCATAACAGATGATATAGAAATAAAATCATCAATTCAAAATATATATTAAAAAATGATCTAAATATGTAATTAAAAACTGAATCATGAAAATTAAAACAGAGTCATTCTAATTCAGTTCAGTTTAAATATACTTGTCAATCAAATACAAGCTTGTGAATTGTGAACAGGGTTAGAATAGTTAACTAAAACTAAAACCATAAAACAATTTTCATTATTTGAAATAAAACAGTCATTAACCGAAATAAAAAAAATTAAAAAATTCAGTCAGTTGCCATGGCAACATTTCTCATTTTTGTTGAGTTTAATTTCAAAGTACTAAAAGAACTAAAACTAAAAACTTTATGTATTAAAAAAATAAAATAAAATTGACAAAAACACTAATTACTAATCTTTAACTAAACTTAAACTGAAAATGGAAAATATAAAAATTAATTCTAATTCAAATTATTGACTAAAACTACACTGTAAAAAAAAAAGTTGAGCCAACTTAAAATTTTAAGGCAACCAGCTTCAGCAGATTTTTGAGTTTTCTCAACTTGTTGTTTTAACTTTATACAACAAAAAGTTGAGAATCTCCTACAAATATAAGTTGAGAGAACTCAAAAATCTGCTGAAGCTGGTTGCCTTAAACTTTTAAGTTGGCTCAACTTTCTTTTTTTTTACAGTGTACTAAATACTAGAATAACACAGATTGTGAATTTCCACAACCCTGATGCACGTTGTTAAATGGTGAAAATGTGAATTATATCATATTTCTGATGTCTGTAAATCAGTTCACATTGAGCAAATATTCTTGTATTTTTCTTTTTTTATATAAATCGTGTGTGTGTGTGTTTTGTAGGTCATGGAGACGCTCAGTGTAACAGCTGTATTGAGTACTGCTGTGATGGAGTTCCTCCATTCTGCTGCTCTTACTATGCGTATGTGGGAGACGTGCTCTCGTAAGTACACACACACACACACACACACACACACACACACTCGTTGAGTTTACATGGTTTATGGGTTCATTCCATAGGTGTAATGGTTTTTCTTCTGCCCCTTACCCTAAACCTATCCCTCACACAAAACTACAGGCATTTGTTGAATTTCAAAAAACACTGTTTAGTATGTTTTTTTAACCATTTTGTTTGTGAGGGCACAGGAAGTGTAAACCTCATTAACCATGTTCACACTGTAATACGTATGTCATAATACAACCATGTTTGCACAACACACACACACACACACACACACACACACACGCACGCACGCACACGCACACACACACACACACACACACACACGCACATTGAGTTTACATGGTTTATGGGTTCATTCCATAGGTGTAATGGTTTTTCTTCTGCCCCTTACCCTAAACCTATCCCTCACACAAAACTACAGGCATTTGTTGAATTTCAAAAAACACTGTTTAGTATGTTTTTTTAACTATTTTGTTTGTGAGGACACAGGAAGTGTAAACCTCATTAACCATGTTCACACTGTAATACGTATGTCATAATACAACCATGTTTGCACAACACACACACACACACACACACACACACACACTCACAGCATGTTTAACACCAGTTGACCTCTGACCTCCCCTCCCCCTCACACACAGCTGCTTTTCCACTTCAATCTGAAATCCAACCCACATCCCATAATCAACTCTTGTGTCCAATTACAGCAAATAATTCAGATGCTAGTTTGCATAAATCAAAACACATTTTTAATGACCACAGTATAGTGTTCAAGTGATAAAAGTGACTACAGATGATTTCACACATGAAACCTCTTTAATATTTTCACTGTTTCTCCTAAACAGAGGCGCCCAACTAACAGAGAACATTCTCAGAATGTTGCGGCAAGGTTCTCTCAAAGTTATGACCAGTAATGTTAAAAGAAAATTTGTTCAAAGTTGCCTGGTCTTTAATAATGTTCTCAAAACATTGTTTATACATTATTCATAGAATTCTTTTTTTTTTTAGATGGAAACCGTCTGACATTTTTTAAATGTTACTTGTTTCAGAGAACATTCAAAATGTAACGCTCTCATAATGTTTGCAAAATGATACAATAGAATGTTTCGTTAACATTTGAATAACATGTTTAAAAACTTAAAAAAGGATGTTTTGAACGTTCTGAAATAACATTTTTATAACTTAATGAGAATGTTAGCAAACCTTTCAGAATATGTGTTTGTTAGCTGGGCTTTTCTTAGATGTTTCTCCTCACACAAACATCTCAGATTGATTGGTTGGCTCTTAATATCTTTATTGTTTCTCCTAAATAGAGAATGTTCTCAAAACATTGTGGCAAGTAACACTGCGGACCGTAACGTTAACAGAACATTCATTCAAAGTTGTCTGGTCTTTAATAATATTCTCAAAACATCTACACAGAAACATTATTTACACATCATTCATGGAACATTTGCTCTGAAATGTTTGTGTTTAGCATTTTTTAAATGTTACCTCAAAGAACATTCAAAAGTAACGTTCCCATGATGTTTGCAAAATGATACAATGGAATGTTCCCTGAACATTTGAATAATGTTCTTTGAAACATTTAAAAAACAGGAAGTTTTGAACTTTCCGAAATAATGTAACAGCAAAATCTTTTACCACATGTTTTTGTTAGCTGGGTTTTGGTCTTTCTCACACGAGCATCTCAGATCGTTTGGTTGGCTCTTAATATCTTCATTGTTTCTTCTAAACAGAGGATCACAGCTAACAGAGAATGTTCTCAAAACATTGCGGGAAGGTTCTCTCTAATTTATGAACAGTAACATTAACAGAACATTCATTCAGAGTTTTCTGGTATTTAAAAATATTCTCAAAACATCTACACAAAAACATTATTTACACATCATTCATGGAACATTTGTTCTGAAATGTTTAAAAAGTGTTACCTCAAAGAACATTCAAAAGTAACGTTCTCATAATGTTTGCAAAATGATACAATGGAATGTTCCCTTAACATTTAAATAACGTTTTTTGAAACATTTAAAAAACAGGAAGTTTTGAACGTTTCGAAATAACGTAACCTTTCATTTTTGCTGTTTCTTAAATGTTTCTCCTCACATGAGCGTCTCAGATCCTTTGGTTGGATCTTAACCAAACCTCAAAGCATCAGTCTGAACTCACGTCTCTCACTCCCACATTCATCCAAACTTGAAATGACAATTGAAAAGCAACACATTTGGTCTTTTGTGCCACAACTAAGACGTGTTTAGTCAGGTGCCTGATCGCACAAGAGACGGATCGCCGTTGACTCACAGATGGATGAGATCCATCAGGAGACAAATAAATATGAGCATGGGTGGTCTGGCTCCACAAACGCACAATGAACGCAAATATTGAGCTTCTCCTGCCATGAAACAGGTAGTTAGTGTTTGCTAAATTGAGCATCAGTTTTGTTTTGTTTGTTCAGGGGAACAGCCATCTCAGGGATCGTGTTTGGCGTGGTGTTTCTGATGGGCGCGGTGGCCGCCATCTTTCTCTGCATCTGCATGTGTGTGAAGAACGGACGCAGGGCGAGAGTGGGCGTCTTCAGCTCGTCATACATCAACACTGTGACTCAAGGTTATCCAGGTAACACAACAACACACACAAGCCTTCACACTGACTCACATAGCACACAAGAGATCATTCGAGTGGATTCAACCAATTTAACTCACACGTATAATCAATTATTTAGGTGAGAATAAAATTTGAGCTGAATAATGACACTTATTTGGCAAAACAGAAACTGTTATTGAGCTGAATTGAATCAACATTGAACTGAATAATGGTATTCTTTGAAACCATCTTTATTGTATAAAGCACTGTAGAGATCAGTGTGACTTTTTAAGATTTTCAATGACCTTCAGTATTTGCTTTCAAAATTTACTTCTTAAACAGTATTTCTGTTTTCTTCAGCATTTTATGAACTATTTTTATTTAATTTCAAGGGGAAAGCGTGTTTACTTACATGCACAAAATACTGCACTAAATTAACAGGGCTTCTGCAGGTCTTCCACAAAATTAAGGCCTTAAAAATCACAGCAGAAAGACTTAAGAAATCAATAAAAGGCAGAATTTAACGAATCCATGGCATGCATATCAAAAAATGAACATCTTCCTCAGTATTTTGGTCTTGATTTTCAGTATAAATATCTAAACAGCCTTAAATCAAGATACATTTACTTCATATCAACATATGAATTCTTGTTTTCAGAGAAGTGAGTTTATGCTTAAAACAAGAACAAATATCTGTCATTTGGGAATGAAAACTTGTTTTCCCTTTAAATGAAGTTGATTTTTCTGAGCCCATGAGGCTGATGTTTGTTCTTGTTTTAATCATAAACTTCATTTGATCGATTTCTCAGAAAACAAGATTTTGTTTCTAAACTAAATGTGTCTTGATTTAAGAATCTTTAGACATTTGCTAAAACACAACAAAAATACTGATAAAGAACATCGCTTTTTTAACAGTATTTTTTAACAGTATTTAACAGTAACTTTTTGTTTGTTTGTTTGTTTGTTTGTTTGTTTGTTGGAAGTTGTATTTTCAAACTCTGAAGTGTTGCTAATACAAGACATTCACATTTAGAGACCATATATTGATTTGTTGTTTTCCCTTCAAAGTATTCCTTAAATGCTCTTTACTTGGTCTTTAAAAGTCTTTATAAGTCTTAAATTTACCTTCATAAATCCTTGAAACAACCAGAATTATCTGACAATTACAAACCCCTTACCAACATTAAAACAAAAATAAAAGCTATGACATTTTGTATCAAGTCTATATCACTTTTTATACAAAGGTGCATATTTAATAAGAATTTTTTTTTAAAAAAATATTTAAAAGTGCAAAGAAACTTAACTTAGTTTCCTTCTAAATCAAAATGTGGAAGATAATACTATAATATAATAAAAGCAGTCTTAAAGAACATGTTAAGCAATGATTACAGCTTTTGATCATAATGATTATAATTTTTAGCACAGGTATATTTGTAGCAATAGCCAAAAATACATTGTATGGGTCAAAATTATCCATTTTTCTTTAATGCCAAAAATCATTAGATATTAAGTAAAGATCATGTTCCATAAATATAATTTGTAAATTTACTGCCGTAAATATATCAAAACCTAATTTTTAATTAGTAATATGCATTGCTAAGAACTTCATTTGAACAACTTTAAAGGTGATTTTCTCAATATTTAGATTTTTTTGCACCCTCAGATTCCAGATTTTCAAATATTGTCCTATCCTAACAAACCACACATCAATGGAAAGCTCATTTATTAAAATTGCAATCTCAATTTCAAAAAATTGACCCTTATGACTGGTTTTGTGGTTATGTATATTGGTGGTATGCCGATCCACATATAAATCGAGCTTATAAATCCCTCCTGCTTGTTCTGTCTCATTCTCCTCAGGTCCTCCACCTCCTTACAGCTATGATTATGAGATGTATCCTCCTGATCTACGGCCGCCTCCATACACACCAACTCCACCCAGAGCAACACACTACTCTCCACCCCCACCCTATCCAGGCTACAGCCACAAATGAGCCTCCTGGTGTGTTATTCTGAGAGGACGCACAAAGTAATGCACAAAAATAAAAAATCCCTGCACAGCTGCCAGACCAGCACTCTGTCAATAAAGCAGGGGTTTCCATTCACTGGAGCAGCCGTGAAGATGATTCTTACACGAGGATTTGAGGATTTTTATTTATGACATGGACATTTATGGCCTCACAAACCTAATGAACACTAATAAACATTATTAGGCAACATGAGACCAAGACAGGCCTAAAAACTGTGTAAATGTGTTTTCTTGTGATGTGGTTTGTTGAAAATCAGTGTTATTTCTTTAAATGTCAAATGTTAATATGAGAGTAAACTTCATTTGTGCTGTACAGAGTAACATTATATTCTTATACCTTCAATGTGTCTATGTGTCTTCATTTTTATCAACTGAGGAAATAATATGGTAAATGTATTTATTCATAGAAATTTGAAAGAGCAAGTTGTATTTATAGTTGGCTACTGTTATGAAAACATACCAGGTGTAGGTAACTGTTCTCCGAAAACAACCCATTGTGTCCAAACAGCAAAACATTAATGCATTTTATGTCTGTTTTTACCTTTCATTAAAAAATAACTGAAGGCTGCATGCTTGTTTTTGTTTTGTTTGTTTGTTTGTTTAAAGTGTGGTGCATATATCACACAGTTTGTTCTTTTATTCTTTGAGGCCTTTGAAAGCCAATTTGCACACACATCCAAGAAACTACATTAAAATATAAAAAGATTTCATTTAGAAATATGGAATATGAGAATTTACTGAACTAGACTAATATTACACATTTATAATAATGTTTTTATGAACGTCCACACGGTGGCAGCAAATAACAGAAGTGAGCATAATTTAATTCTCTAGCTTGAACATAATCTAGAATCCATGGCATTTAATGTTTTGATTTTCTTTTTATAAATGTAAAATAAAACGTATGCATTAGATGAGCAATACGTCATATTGTATAGTGAAACAATAAAAATAATCTAATTACATTTTTAAAAATTACAGATTTAATTCTTTGTAATGTGTATGTGTTTTTTATTTATTTATTTATTTATTTATTTATTTATACCTTTTGTACAGCACTTTGGCAACCAAGGTTGAATTTAAATGTGCTTTAGAAATGAAATTGAGTTGAACTTAAATTGAATTAAAAATGAAAATAATAAAAAATAAAATTAAGTAAAAATAAACATTGATTGAAAAACAGATAGCTGACTGAAGAGTAAAATATTGTTGCTATAACTCATAAAATGCAAGCTGAAAAGATGAAATAAATAATAATCACAAGCTGAAACAACAACAATAATAATAACAAATAAATACATAAATGCATATAAAATAAATATAGCTGACTGAAGGGTAAAATATTTTTGCTATAACTCATAAAATGTAAGCTGAAATAAATAATAATCACAAGCTGAAACAATAATAATAATAATTTTATGTCATAAAAACAAATATACAAATGCATCTAAAATAAATAATAAAATATATTTAAATTAAAAGAAAAATAACTAAAAATAAGGTAGTCTAATCTTTGATTTGATTTTAATTGTAGTTGCCAGTATTTTGAGCATAAGCCAGTATTCCCTGCTCCCCCTCCCGCATTCATTCGCTCGTTGTCAATGTTTATGATCAATAAACATTGATTAAACAACAGATAGCTGACTGAAAAGTAAAATATTGTTGCTATAACTCAAAATGCAAACTGAAAAGCTGAAATAAATAATAATCACAAGCTAAAAGAAATCATTAAACAAATAAATATACAAATGCATATAAAACAAATAATAAAATGTATTTAAATTAAAACAAAAATAACTAAGCTAGTGTTGCCAGTATTTTGAGAGTAAGGCAGTATTCCAGCTCCCCCTCCCGCATTCATTCGCTGGTTGTCCGGTCAGGTGACTCGCCGTCGCAGACGCATCGCATTCTTTTCAGAGCCGACGCGATCCACACACCGACATTTTACTCCAAACGGATATTTACTCGATACAGAGCACCGCAGTTTGCTGGAAGCACCCAGAAGAGGCGCAGAATGGGCTGTCGAGAGCTTTTCATATTACTGATGGCCGCGACATCGACGCTCGCTGCTGAGGTAAGAAATCGACAAAAGCGACGCCGAACAACTAGTCGATTCAATGTAACATCATCGCAACGACAGATACACTAGAACGGCCGCGATGCGATTAAGCCGCGATAGTGTGCAACGTTCTTTTCGATAGAAAAGATCGCGAAAGCGTTTCTTTCTGTTCGTTTCTAAATCAGCTCGATATTTAACGCTGGTTCTTCCTGTGATTTATGTCGTTTCTAAATCAGTTTAACGTTTAGGTTAATCCTGGTGTGTTTGTTTTATAGTCGTAGCTATAATGTTACATGTTTGGAATAAACGGCAATAGCGAACGTTCGTGGGAATAATAATCGCTAAATTGCGTTCTGCGGAACGTTCGGGCGCTTTTATATGAGCGATACTTTATATCCGATGAACAGATACTGTATAACAGATCCATGAATTAATATTAATAAACAAACTGGCATGCTGAAGGTGATATCGCGAACGGCAGCGGCGTTTAAACTCTTAATATGTCGCGTTCGAACATAACGTTACATTCGCTGATTCACATGTTACATTCTGTCGTTTTATTGACTCTGTTTTGGATAGTGAATGGAAGAATGTGTTCAGTGGCCTGCTGGGTTGGGATCAAACAGCAGGAATCATAATATGGGATCAAACGCGATCCTCTAGGAATCAAACGAGATCCTATTGGATAATGTGGAACCGGAAAATAAGAGATTTATTTTTTTGGGATTGATTCCAAATTGTGATTCACTCTTCCCTGAGGTTTTCATCGAGTAAATCAGGCGTGTTGTTGTCGCTGGGTGTGTTTGGAGGAGATGATTTTTCTGACGTCGGGATGCCTTTGATCTTTCCTCAACCTTTGTTAGGCGATGTTCTTCCAAACGTGACTCATTAAAATGAATCATTGCGCTGATATCGCTAAATACCTTCTTTCCGTTCGCTTTGCGTGTGAACGCCCACCAAGATGGCGGCTGAACTCAACTGTAGTGATGGGTCGTTCTGAACGATCTTTAATGTGACTCGGGAAGAATGTTCGTTCAGTCGCGCATGCGCAACATCCTATAGGTTCTGTACTGGAATTAGTTCACCTGTTTGGAGTCGTTCGTTCATCACGTGACAGCTTCATAAGCTTAATTTATGCAGTCTGAGCCGGAAAGAGACTTAATAATATGAATCAACTCTTTATTACCACATTCAGTGTTATGGAAAAGAGCCATCATGACAGAAATTCACACATTTATAAACTGTAGGAAATAAAAAGCTACAATTTGAGACCAGAAATGCATCATGTAACTGTAAGAGTAAATAAAAATTATAATAATGATAATAATAATCATTATTATTATTATAATACTAACTTTGCACCCGTTTGTAAGGAAGGTTGTAAATGAACTAATTTTTCTATCCAATGCTGTCACTTCACGTGACAAAAGAACGAATGACTCGAAAGACTCGAGATATGAACTAATCAATTCTCTTTCCGGCTCAGACTGCATTGATTAAAGATTATGGGGCTGTCACGTGATGAACAAACAACTCAGACCCGAAGACTTGTCAGATAAGAGGTGAGGTGAGCTAATAGACTAAAAACACAGGTAAACAATGAATTAATCTTTTCTGTTTCTTATGGCATTATAGTTTTGTATTGTTTGTAGTGTGATCAACGTTTGCGTAAGTAGTAGTCGTGTTAGGGAAGTAACACGTAACATTTTAATTATATTTTGCTGAAATGACTCGAAAAAAGATTCGTTCATTTTGCTGAACGAGACTCAAAGGTCCGAGTCGGTAAAATGATCCGAACGTCCCATCACTACTCAACTGGAGCTACATTGTTTCGAGGAACACGCTATTTTTAAACGCTAACAATCTGTTTAAGTTTATTTTTGCTGTAAGACACATTGTCTCTGGGTTGGTGTAAGCCTGTAATTTTCCACACCGCAGTCAGTGTGCGTCTCCACTGTATTCCCAGACTTTTAAGGAATAAGATACTGAGTGTTTTTGGGAATATACCATGGTATTTTTGGATGAGCATTGGGGTACCTTGCCAGTACCATGATATGTGAATATTGTAATCACTGGTGTATTAAATACCATGGTATTACCCTCAGATTCCATCAGTATAATGAGATAATGAAGTTCTCAATCTAAATGATGTGAACAGCATAGCCTGAGGCCATTTGTAAGGCCATAATGGGATGTTGCTGTTTACTGTGTTGCAGAGGGAAGATATTGATTAGCTATTAGTAACAGTGTTTTGGTGGATTGTGGTGTAGTCTGTAGAAATGGAGGTTTGACAGATGTTTCACACCCATGGACAAATCTTAAAGCAGATACACTCAAGGCTGTTTCAGCTGCGTATTGGAACCAGGACTGAGTGATAGAGCCAAAAAAAATGTATTTAATATGCATCTTAATGTTTGTGTTTTTCTGAAATGGCTAAAGGCTGTTTTTCAACCAGAGGAAGCATCATTTCAGCCAATAATGGCTGTTTTCCCGTGCACTTTTTTCACTAAATCAATCCAAAGAATTTTTATACTTTTTTTTATATATTTATATCCACCCATATGATGATTGAAATATTAATTGCCCATGATTTCACTAAATTTGGAGATTTCTGTGAATGTTTTTGAGTTGTGGTTTTGTGTGTACACTGTTTTTGGCATCGTGCTATTCAGTGTTTTTTGATTGCACATTGTCAGCAGTGAATATTTGATATTGCTTTATGTAATAAACTGCGGCAGACAGAGCTAAAAAATGGCATTTTATGGATTCTTCTGCCAGTTGAACACATTTAATATGAATCTTAATGTTTTGAAATGGCTGTAGGCTGTTTTTCAACCAGAAGTGTCATTTCAGCCAATAATGTTTAATTGGAAGAAGTAAAATAAACAATCATGGCATGTTTTCCCATGCACTTTTTTCACTAAATGATTCCAAAGAATTTCCTTTTTTTAAAAAAAATATTTATATCCACTGATATGATGATTGCAATATTAATTGCCCATGTTTTCACTTAATATTTAAATATATGAGCTTTTTTGAGTTGTGGTTGTGTTTATATACTGTTTTTGGTTATTCACAGCATTTTTTTGATTGCACGTTGTCAGTAGTGAATGTTTGATATTGCTTTATGTAAAATAAACTGCTGCTGGGTTGTTTGTTTTCATCTGTACCTTGCATAAACGTTGTTGTCTTTTGTTTGTGCTTCAATTAGCGGTTGTCGTCCACTTGTGTTCAGAACTCTAGATCTGTAAAGGTCACATTGGTATGGCAGGCACTGAGAGACGAGCCACGGGTTTGTGCTCTGAATGAGCGGCTTTGTTGGCTGTAACACGCGCGTCAGCAGGTGAGCGATGCTCACGGCCAACACAACAGCTTTCTGTGGAATCAGGATGAGTTTGTGCAAAACCTCCCTGTAGGGCTGGCCCATAAATAGCCAATCTTCATGATCACATTTCAGTCGTTTTACAGAATTAAGCAACATTATCTCAATGAATATGATGTTTTATTTGTCTGATTATTGATGTGCTGTTAGACTTGTGCAGTGAGTTTGAGTGATTTAGAGTTGAGATATCAGTGAATCTGATTTAAACGGTTCAAGCTTTTCATTCAGAAATGTTCACAGAAATCTCCTCATGACATTTTTCATATACATATTAAGAGATATGTACATAAATACTACTGTTTATTTGTGCATATAATTAAAAATGAATAAAGTATGATTCATCATCAATTCATTTATGTAGTAATTCAGAAATATTCACAAAAGTCTCTCTCAGGGTTATCATTATCTAAAACCAACTCAAATTAAAACTATTAAAGAAAAAACATTTTCTTTACTTGAAGTGAACATTAACTGAACCGAAATGAAAAATATAATATAGAATGTAAATATATTCAGGCAGTTGCCAAGGCAGTATTTCTAATTTTAATTTAGTTTAACTTGATGTGCTAAAATAACTAAAACAGAGATAAACAGTAATAAAAACTATGTAGACATATTTTTTTAAAAAAAATTAAAAATAAAATGACAAAAGCACGCAATAAAATTACTAAAACTTTAACATTTAAAATGAAAAATAAAATATAAAAAAAATCACATTATTAATAAAAACTATAATAATATCTCAGTGAGATTAAAATAACACTGATCTTCTCATTGCATTCATCTTATTTGAAAATGTTTTAGTAGAATATATGTACGTACATATTGCTGTTTATTGGTGCTTATAAATAAAAATGATCAATTCATTGCATTGTGACTCAGAAATGTGCAATATAAAAATAATATTAAACAACAATTAAAAAAAAAATATGAACAATATTAAAATCACGGGTAAATGTTGCAAATATAACATGGGTATATTGCTATTGCCACTTAAATACAAACTAGTATAAATGTTATTCATTGTTTACTGAAAAACTGTTTTAAATTACATTTTTATTGTATTTCCATGCATTAAATGCCCTTTTAAGAGCAAATATGTAAATAATGTCATATTTATATATCTCACGGTAATGATGAATCAGTTACTTTGACCTGTTTAGTTTTAATGCATAAATTGCAATAATAAGTTTAGTGACATGAAGAAGCATTGCATATGCAAAAAAAGTATTATTCATTGCGTTGTGAAAGCTGTGTTTTTAACTAGATTTTTACTGTATTTCCATGCATTAAATGCCTTTTTAAGAGCAAATATGTAAATAGTATGTCATATCTTTATATATTTCACTGTAATTATGAAACAATTACTTTGACCTGTTTAGTTTTGATGCATACATTGCAATAATAGTAGTTTTAGTTTTAGAAAGCTGTGTTTTTAACTAGATTTTTACTGTATTTTCATGCATTAAATGCCCTTTTAAGAGCAAATATGTAAATAATGTCATATATTTTGCAGTAATGATGAATGGATTGATTTGATGGTGAGATTTGTGCGGCCCTGACAGAAGCGCGGCTGTTAGTCAGACGGGGCCGATGGTAGAATCCACAGGAAGTGTGTGCCGCCATGGTAACGGCCCCGTGGAGGGTCTCTGTAATTACACATCCATATTATATGGCAGATGGTTGTAGTGGTTAGATTTGACCTCTGACCTCTGAACGCTGTAGCCCTTGTCCCTGAGGAAGAGTAACGACGCTGTAACCTTCACACCAGTGCTGTGATTGGACAGATCACTTCCTGAGAAACGAGACTGATATCTGAAACATGAGTTTACTGTTAAGTGGCTTTGAAATGACTTGTATTGTGAGAAGAGCTACAAATAAATGTGAAACAGCTGTGGTTATTATTGTCATCTCGATATTGCTTCTACTGATTTATTAAATCATCATTTATGAAATCAGTGCTTCCTCACATCACGAGTTAATGTTAAGCAGAGGAGTTTTATTGCTTTTATAAGCAAATGAACTTACAGTTTTAGCCTTGATATGTAACCAGTGGGTCAGTGAAGTTTATTACTGTTTATCGGTGCATATGAATAAATTTGATTCATCAGTGATTCATTTGAGTTATCAATCTTCCCTATGGTTATTATTGTTAACTAAAACTAAAATTAAACCATTTAAAATAACCATTTTCTTTACTTCCAGCTAGTTGCCAATGCAATATTTCTCATTTTAATTTAGTTTAACTGAAAATACTAAAATAACTCAAACTGAAATTAAAATGAATAAAACTATATAGACATATATTTTTAAAAAAAACTAATAAAAATGGAAAAAACAGCCAACAACTAAAATTTATATGAAAACAGAAAATATAAAAATAATTTCAAATGATTCAAAATATTCATAAAAACTATAATAGTGTAATATCGCTGATCTCCCTGTAGCATTTTTCATGTTTTAAAATGTGCCAGTAAAATATGTAAATAAATATTGCTGTTTATTAGTGCATATAAAACAATATATATAAATATAATTCATTTGCACTACCGCTCAGAAATGTTCGTTGAAGTCTTGATGTGCAATGTTACAAATTTTTAGTAAAAATGCGAGTAAATATGGTTTATTGGTACTTATAAATGAATAACATTCCAAAAAAAAAAAAAGTATAAATAGTTTTTAAACTAGATTTACTCTTTTAATGCATTAAACACCCTGATTTTAGAGCAAATACATAAATGATGTAATTTCATGGGAACTCTGAAACACATGCATTTTCTGTAAAGCAGCTTTGAAATGATTTGTGATGTGTAAAGAGCTACAAATTACCATGCAGTTATTATTGTCATCTTGATATTGCTTATACTGCTTTAGTATGCTGTTTGTAAAATGAATGCTTCTATAAGCAAATGAAGATAGAGTTTTCACCTGGTTTATGATATATATATACAGTAACGACAGTGGTGGGTTTGCATTGTCTTCAGTTGTGTTAAATGGAGATTTGTCAGTGCTGCTGAGATGCAGTGATTGTAGCTGGAGGACTGCAGATGTGTGGTGGTCTCGTGGGTTTCTCCGCTCTATATTTAGCGGATTTATTTCTCTGGAGAGCGAGCCGCGCCCCGTCTCTGCTCTCCTTCCTCAGCGTGTCAGTCTTCCTCTCGTTCTGCTGCGAGGATTCATCACACAAGCCGTCTGGAGCTGATTTGGAAAGAGAGATGATGTTGATACAGTAGCGTGAGAATCACAGGTTCAATAGTAGTTCAGCACGCGTTTGTGGGTCAGTGATGTGATGCTCGTGTTTTGTGTCTGAATCTATTCATTTAGCTTAAAACAAATCAAATGCATTTCATGCACTGAGAAAAGCTGCTATAGGATTTAGTATGCTTGTTCTGTCTGAAAATGTATTACTAGCGCTTCTCGAATTTATTGCATCGTATGAAAAATTGCTGCTTCATTTGGAAAAAAGCATCTGCTAAATGAAGAAATATGATGGAAATGAAATGCAGGAATGCAGCACATTGAATTAAATGTCAAATTTTGAAGTAAAAAGACTGAAAGAGTATTTTCTTGTAAAATGTACTTCAACAGTCTTGTTTGGGATTTTTCTCAGTTTTACCTGGGAACAATTTTCACTCAGAAATTGCTAACTTTTACGGATAATTAGAAAGAAATGGAGTAAGGCTGATTCAAACATTATATTTTGAAACAAAAGGACTGAAATAGTATTTTCTTCAATAATCTTTTGAAAAATTGCTTGTGGCTTTTCTCATTTTAAAGTCACTTTGGATAAAAGCATCTGTTAAATAAATGAATATGCCTTGAAACGATTTTCACTTACAAATTGCTAGTAAATTTTACGGGTTATTACAAAGAAACGGCAAGGAACAAAATTAAACAAGCAGAAAGGCTAAAAATAATATTCTCATGTAACATACTTCAGTAATCTTTCAAAAAAATGCCTTTTTTTTTTTTTTTTTTTTGGAAGCAATTTTCACTCTTAAATTGCTAGTAAATTTACAGATAAACTACGTTTTGATAGAAGAAAGACTGGAGTTGTGTTTTCTTCAGTAAATGCCTTCAGTAATTAACCTTCAAAAGGTTACTTGTGATATATATATATTTATTTATTTATTTATTTATTTTTTTTTTTTTTTTGGTCATTAAGTCAGTTTTTTAAATGTGAATAAAAATAAAATGTAAATTTGATTTAATAACACAACTTTTGTATAAAATAATAGCTATTTTGTTTACTAAACCATGGCAGAAACACAGTCTTTCTTAGTGATGTGGCTCATGGGCGGCTCTTTCTGTTTCCTGCTCCTGTTTACTCCCAAAGCGGACGTCCATAGATTGTGCTAAATTACAAGTGTGTGTGTGTGTGTGTGTGTGTGTGTGTGTGTGTGAGCATGCGTGAGTGAGTGAGTGAGTGAGCATGCATGAGAGTGTGAGTGTGTGTGAGAGCATGCATGAGAGTGTGTGTGAGAGCATGCATGAGAGTGTGTGTGAGAGCATGCATGAGAGTGTGTGTGAGAGCATGCATGAGAGTGTGAGTGAGAGCATGCATGAGAGTGTGAGTGTGTGTGAGAGCATGCATGAGAGTGTGAGTGTGTGTGAGCATGCATGAGAGTGTGAGTGTGTGTGAGAGCATGCATGAGAGTGTGTGAGAGCATGCATGAGAGTGTGAGTGAGTGAGTGAGCATGCAT
Source organism: Tor tambroides (assembly GCA_021397915.2). Taxonomy (NCBI): domain Eukaryota; kingdom Metazoa; phylum Chordata; class Actinopteri; order Cypriniformes; family Cyprinidae; genus Tor; species Tor tambroides. The sequence continues at coordinate 74,195 of JAFVLL020027493.1, forward strand.
GAGAGTGTGAGTGTGTGTGAGAGCATGCATGAGAGTGTGTGTGAGAGCATGCATGAGAGTGTGTGTGAGAGCATGCATGAGAGTGTGTGTGTGTGTGTGAGCATGCATGAGAGTGTGTGAGAGCATGCATGAGTGTGTGAGAGCATGCATGAGTGTGTGTGAGAGCATGCATGAGAGTGTGTGTGTGTGTGTGAGCATGCATGAGAGTGTGTGTGTGTGTGTGTGTGTGAGCATGCATGAGAGTGTGTGTGTGTGTGTGTGTGTGTGAGAGCATGCATGAGTGTGTGTGTGAGTGTGTGTGAGAGCATGCATGAGAGTGAGTGTGTGTGTGTGTGTGTGTGTGTGAGCATGCATGAGAGTGTGTGTGTGTGTTCTGTCACAGATTCATCAGGCTAGTGTTTGTAGTAATACGTCTGTTTTCTGGTGACCTACATTTGCAGTGAGAGCAGGATTGTCGTATTGTTTCTGCGTTATTATGATTGTGTTTTCCTGCACTCTCAGAACACCAGTCATTATTTAACAGTATGAATTTGAGCAGAAGAACGTCTGATTTGATGAAAACATGTTTTTGAAGCAGTAAAAGCACAAGCGCACCATTAATGTTGATGATTTATGTGAATGTGGAGTCAGAGTTTGACTGACTGAACTCATCTACTGTATTATTATCCATGGATATGCAATATATCAGAGACAGGATTGGGACTGAGTAATGTAATCATGCATTAAATGATTTGTGTTGATCGGATTAGTCTGTTATTGGATACCAGATACCAGATTACTGAAATAATAAAGAGTTATTCATCATTTTTACTGCACACTATCATAATTTGATGCCTGATTTCAGTTATAGGAATACAAAATATAGCCTATTCATATCACATAAAATTTAAAGTGCATGCAATTGTTTTATTTTTTAAATATGTGAAAATATATACAATATATAATATACAATAATATTTTAAATTAATGTGCAATTGTTCATTATTTTGTCATAATGTAGTACTGTTGATTCAGTTATATTAAAAATATAGATTTCATTTCAACAAAAGCAGTTTTTAGATGTTATCATATCCACATTTGTTACTTCATAAACTTTTTAAAATGAAGTACAGTTATTAAGCTTTTCTGCTGAACATTATCATGTTTTGATGCCCAATTTCACGCAATAAATATATTTATATCACAGAATTCAAAGCGCATACAATTTGCACTACAAATCGATTCCATTTTATTTTAAAAACGTATATATAATACTTAATATATAGCAATAATATTGTGAACTAATGTGCAGATGTTCAGTAGTTTGTCGTAATATAGTACAGTTAATTCAGTCATATTAAATGTATTTAATTTCTCTTTTATCTCAGCTCTTTTAGTTACCATATCCACATCGTTTTCTCAAATGTTTTTTTTTTTTAAAAAGTACTACTTTATCTGTTCTATTGACATGATAAAGTTTTGATGGCTAATTTCACTATACACATGTATAATTTTATGATTTCTATTCGATGTTTTTGAGTGAATATTGGTATTAGTTGAATATAAATGAAGTCTCAGTTGTATAAGCGTTATATATGAGCGTATATCTCATATGTAATATTAGTAATAATTGTAATGAGATCTCTCATCTGTGGATCTGGTGTGCAGAGACTGAATGAAAGACTTTCTCCCAGAGGACACTGGGGTTAATGGGTGTGAGGCTGACCGTCACCATGGCAGCAGAGCGAGGGGGGGCGTTGTGGCTCTGTGGGAACAGACGTCTTCATCGCATTGGTGTGTGTGTGTGTGTGTTTGTGTGTGAGAGAGAGAATGTGTGTGTGTGTGTGCGCATGCATGCAAGTGTGTGTGTGAGTGTGAGAGCGTGCATGAGTGTGTAAGTGTGTGAGTGAGCATGCATGTGTGTGTGTGTGAGCATGCATGTGTGTGTGTGTGTGTGTGTGAACATGCATGAGTGTGTGTGTGTGTGTGTGTGTGTGTGTGTGTGTGTGTGTGTGTGTGAACATGCATGAGTGTGTGTGTGTGTGTGAACATGCATGAGTGTGTGTGTGTGTGTGAGCATGCATGAGAGTGTGTGTGTGAGCATGCATGAGAGTGTGTGTGTGAGCATGCATGAGTGTGTGTGAGCATGCATGTGTGTGTGTGTGTGTGTGTGTGTGTGTGAGCATGCATGAGTGTGTGTGAGCATGCATGTGTGTGTGTGAGTGTGAGAGCATGCATGAGTGTGTAAGTGTGTGAGTGAGCATGCGTGTGTGTGTGTGTGTGTGTGTGAGCATGCATGAGAGTGTGTGTGTGTGAGCATGCATGTGTGTGTGTGAGCATGCATGAGTGTGTGTGCTTGCATACGTGTGTGTGAGCGAGCGCGTGTGAGCGTGTGCATGAGAGCGTGTGCATGAGAGCGTGCATGAGTGTGTGTGTGTGAGCATGCATGAGTGTGTGTGTGTGTGTGAGCATGCATGAGTGTGTGCGCTTGCATACGTGTGTGTGTGTGTGAGTGTGTGAGAGCGTGTGTGTGTGAGAGTGTGTGTGTGAGAGCATGTGTGTGAGAGAGAGCGTGTGTGTGAGTTAGTGAGTGTAAGTAAACATTTATTTATATAGCACCTTTTAAAACAAAGTTACAAAGTGCTTTACAATAAAAAGATCAGTA
>JAFVLL020027493.1:81838-97512 GCA_021397915.2 Tor tambroides
TCTAGAAATCACACTTTTGAAAATATCCTCATATATCCAGGTTTTAAAAACTATGGAAACCCTGGTTATGAAATAAAATTGATGTATTCAGTTTCAGCTCTATATTCGGGTTGCAGCCGTACTCTGAATTTGATATTTAGGCCTATATATTTGTTTTATTACTACTTTACACAATAATTTAATTAAGACTCAAACACCAGCACGAAGTGCAAGGATTCATGCAATCCTTAAAAATAATAATAATTGTTAATGTACGTTTCTTTTAATAATTCCATTCCATCCTAAATTTCATGTACATTTACCTCCTTTCAGTGGATTTTCTGAATAATGTATTTACATGCAGCTTATTTCCATTAAAACAGGCATATTCTGGGTTGGGTTTTAAATAGAGATTCATGAGTATGTTTTACGAGAAAATACGATTTCAGTTTTTCTACTTAATATTGAAATCCTGATGTGCATGTAAACATTCACTATATTTTTGGATACTATTTGAATACTATACTATACATTACCAATAATGTATGAATTCAACTTAAATGCATTCACTTCTATAATGTGGTGTATTTCAGAGTGAAGCAAGGTTTGTGTTTGTGTTCTGTCGCAGGTGCCGTCGGACTCTGGAGCCGGACTGCTGGCCGAGCCGCAGGTGGCCATGTTCTGTGGGAAACTCAACATGCATATCAACGTTCAGACCGGAAAATGGGAAACCGATCCGTCCGGAACCAAGAGCTGCGTCGGGACAAAAGAGGGAATCCTGCAGTACTGCCAGGAGGTGAAGACAGCACTCCTGTCTTTTATTTATGACCGCTATACAAGGCCAGAGATAATGTGGGAAAGATAATATGAGAGCTGCTGCGTCATCAGAGCCACTTTGACCCAGAAACACATCAGAGTTTATGAAATGAAGCATTAGAGATGCTCTTTGTTCTTTAATGATATAATCATTCAGATGTCGTGCCATAATATCTTGGACTATAAAGATTAGATCATTTATTCAAACGTTGAATAAGTAACACACCAATAATAGGTTAAGACAAAATATTAAGGCGTACAAAATAATAATAAATAAAACACAAAACAATATTTTTTTCGCCTAATGTCATGTTTCTATGTTTTAATATAGTAAGAAAAAAAATATCAAAAATTTACATTTTTTGAAATGCAAAAGTTGCCCTTGAAATAAAATATTTAAATTATTTATTATAAATTTAAGTTTGCATATGTGTTTTATGTGTTTTATGTTTTGTGTCATATTCGATCCATTAGGCGTTTATGGCTAATATAGTCTGATATAGTGAGAATATGGAGGAAAAAAAACAGCTTAACAGACACTCAAACTGAGCCAAAAATAAGCAATTTGGTGCAGATTCTGATATTTAATATGATGAAATTCTGATGCTTGTAATGTAAATTAATGAGAGCTTTATAACAGTACAGCAGATACTGACATAAAATGATCTAAATATCAGTCATCACTCTATATCTCCAATAATATGTCTTAGTAAGATGAGATTGAAATGATCCAAACATATAATGCAATGCAATTCAATGCTGATTGAGAGATGAAGAAATAAAGGCTCCTCAGAAGATGTGAGATGAAGATCATTCCTCCTTGGATTTGAAAGAACCAGGATTTAAACTTTAATTGCACACTTTTAATGAGTAACTACATTTCTATTAGGTTTGTGTGTCGTGTGCAAGATAATGACTGAATGACTAAGTCCTTGAGTAATTACAGCTAAGATCAGAAAAGTGTGAGTCTAAAGGAATGGCTTTCAGCTATCATGAGAAAGCATATGTCTTACCTCAAATTTAGAAGCAATGAGCATGGCAGTGGAACCAATGAGCTGTAAAGACTCCCGCGTTTGGCCTGGCTCACAGCCAGATAATGATCCGTCATTTTCACAGCCAGATGCAGAGTCTCATGATTCAGCTCAAAATTCTCCTGCAGAATAAAGAGCAAGAATAAAATACATCAGTGCTTAAGCCACAAAAGCCAACAACGTTTTACAAGACTTATCAAACAGCACATTTGAAATGGAGCTAAATACTGACACTTACCTGGACCTCAACCAGCCAGTCCACAGAATCGCTCTCATACTGCTGTTCAGATTTGGCTGAATCAGACATGTAGTCATGTAAGACAAACTTTTCCTGTAAACAAAGAAATGCACCACTTTAGCTTGATGTTGTCTTTTCCTCTATTTGCAAATCATTAAAGGGGTGGTTGACTTTTTCTAGACGGTGTTTATGGGGTGCAGTCTAACATGTGTTAATGCTTCGTTTAAAAAAAACCCGCAATATTTTTCACATAATCTACCTTTATTCCATACTGCTCTGTCCCTTCTCCTATAAACGTGCTGATCATTTCCTGCTTTTATGAAGCCCCTCCCTCAGAAATAGGCAATGGGCTCAGATTGGTTAGCTGGTCCAGCGTGTTGTGATTGGCTAAACCACCTCTAGTGCACATCCACACTCCGGCTGTATTGTAAACAATGGGGTTGTCTATATTGCTTATCAATTTGAGCCCGATTGAGACCCAGAGAATATTAGCGAAGAGGATCGCATAGAACCTGTGCAAGCACGGCTCTTAATGGTATGTTTTTTGTTTGTTGTTGTCTCATACTTTCAGATATGCTGTTATTTGTAAATGCTACTGCTTCTGTTAGCTTTTAATATACGGTTTTATCCTGATTAAAGCTTTAATACAGTATATCAACCGCACGTGCATCCATGTTTAATGCTTCTCATAGCTATGTGAAAATAAGTGTATAAATGGAACAGTTCATTGTTGGAGCTGAGCTGATGATCTGAATGAGAGAGAGAGAGAGAGAGAGAGAGATGCAGAGCATGGGTGACGCGAGGAACAGAATTAAGAACCGCTGCTTTAGAACACTAATTTTGAAACTTTAGAATCGTTAGAAGACAGAATCGCGATTCATATATGAATAGGTTTTAATGTGCACTCCTAGTTTTCTCTTCATCTTCTCTAAAGCAGCACAACATGGCCTCGGCCCCTTCATTGCGTGTTCCCGGGGGCGGGGTTTATCTGGGTTTGTGACATAATGAACCCGGGAAGTAGCTTGTTGTAGTCCGGAAATGTTTTTGTGTGTTTATAAATCTGTAAACCAGAAAAAAAAAAAAAAAAAAAACTCCTGATAACCCCCAAAATATTAAAGAATATGCCCAGCGGGAAGAATTTAAGGAGCGATCTTTAATTACATTAGCATTAATTTGAATTTACTTTTTAATTTCTGCTTCTACATTTAATGCAATATGTCTGTGGGGTTTCTTTTTGGCAGTAAACAGCTCCAAACTTTTAAACACCTCAGAAAATATTCATATTCATGCCAATTCCGTCATGGTTTAATAGTATCCTGATCTTAAGCATGGAACCAGTGCAGTAGACCTAGGCCTTACCTCTGGAGGCAGTAGGTGTGGAGGAACTGGAGCTTTGGGAGAAGGTTCTTCTAGTTTCAAAATATTGAGTTCCACATTCTTCAGTTCCTCAAACTTTTCCTCTGAATTGACCACAGATCTGAGAGAAGAAGAGATAAGCAATCTACATATTCTGGGCCAACCATCTCAAAGTACTTGTAAAACAGCTCAGTGTAAGGTAGGGTAAAGATAAAGAGCAAATAAAGTATGACTTACTTTAAGTTGACATCATTCTTAGAAAGTACTGAGACCTTCTTCTGCAGCTTCTTGACAGGATCTTTCTTCTTGATGGGGTTGCTTAGCTCAATCTTGTGCGCCTTTTAACAAAAGTGCATTTTAAGAGTTTTAAAGAGTGGATATTCACTAAAGAACAACCTGCTGACATTTTATTAAAATAAACATGAGTCACACCAAATCAAATTGGTTGGATCTGAGACAGAGAGAATGAATAGAAGGTGTTAGACAATGGTGAATAGAGCCATCATTATAATTTGCATATGAGAGCACCTCACCTGGAAACCCAGACCCACCAAAGGAGTTCCCATCTGAGTTAATAAAAGGTGAAATCTCCTGCTTTTGTGTACAGTCTGTAATTTACTGCTTGAGCATGAATGGGATTTCAATGAGACATGCAAAATCTGTGCCGATTTGCATCATTCAAGCAAACTCCTGGTGTTAGTGGGGTTACAAGATAGATGCTTAACACTTACTGGTTTGACATCGTCAGAATCAAACCGAGGGGCCAAAAAACACTGAGAGACAGCCTAGTCAGGCAACACGAAAGCAATGAAACTGTGATGCATGTACACAAAAGCATGTATAAACAAAAATTTAAATAGCACCCTTACATTGGTGATGTCCACAAAAGCAGTTCTTTTCTTAGGGGCCCCTTGGGGAGAAGAAGATGAGCGCTTGGTCTGAGGGCCATCCTGCTCAAACATATCAATACAATATTGATCAGATCAACAACAATCAAATCAACAAAGCTCTAATTCATTTTCATATCTGGTCTAATCTCATTGTATAACTGTTACCTGGTTCTTCAGTCCTTTGGGGTGAAGTTTGGGGATTTTACTTGTGGTGGGGTTCTTTCCTCTTGAAAAAGGCATCTTGTAAGCTGTTCTGATCCTTCACAGTTATATCCTATACATACATACATACATACATACATACACATACATACATACACACAAATATATATATATATATATATATATATACACACACACACACACACACACACACACACACACACACACACACACACACACACACACACACACACACACACGTTATGCTCCACGAGGTTACTAAACTTTCAAACAAAGCTTGGTATAGAAATTGTTTTGACCGAAGGAAGCATCACGCCCGTCGTTAAACAACAACACGCGAGTGACTGTTTCGTTTAGTTTTGCTAAAAATTTCATAACTGCGTAAAAGCGATCTTACCTTTTCTCGATACGCTGAACAACCTCAATTAAAGCAGGAAAATATTTTGAAAAAGAATATGTGCAAACATCCACGAAAGTTACAATGAAAAGCTATCCAGACTGAAACAGACACACCGCACTACAGTCTGCATGCGTCCAAAACTACACGCAGCGATTTGATTGGTCGACTGCACCTCGCTGTAGGCCAATGAGCGTCGAGCTAGGATGCCGTTGTTAAGGGGCGGGACAATAGAATTTTCAAAAACACCCTAGCAACCAATAGGAATAGAGCTCGCCTTCCTTTGACTTTTGAGTAAGCAGACGTTGAGAGGAATGTGCTTGGTAATGACACCAGCTGAGGTTCTGTTTATTAGATAAAATCATTTTAATAATGTTACGTAACTGCTTCGCTTATTGTGAACATTATTTATATTATTGTCTTCACAATGAAGCCACACCTCCCAGCCACCCACACGCACACTCACGCAGTCTTTCACACAGGAAATCAGTATAGTCTGCAAACTGCCTGTGGCCCCATCATTCACATACTCAGGTCTATCAAGACGAACCTGTTTGACTGATATCTCTCAACAAGGTATGGAAAGAAAAATATATATATTTTACCAGTGTATGAAGAGGTAAATTTATTTAGTTAATTATTATCACTTATATTATTATTTTATTATGATTTTATTTATTTTTTTTGCAGAATTTATTTTACCTTATATAATTTTTTTTTTTACTTAAATTATATTTTCCCTTCTCGTTTGTCAGCAATAGAAAGTTATTAATTATGTGCAAGATGGATTCAGTTGTATCTCAGTACTATAAAATATGGGGATGAAAATCATATTATCAGGCATTTTAAAGCCATGTTATGTGACATTTGATATTAGGTTGCATCTATTAGTCTACTGGTAAGATGTCTTTCATACTCTGAGCAACAGTTTTAAGGTGCAGTCTCTCTCCAACTTTGTTCTACAACCAAAAAGTGCTCTTAATGTCTTTTATTTAATGGGGCATTTTATGTCAAAGAGCACAGCATTTCCTTGGACCAGTTCAATCACACATTTTATTACTGCCTAGAAAATTTCCATCATCTGTGGTTTATCAGAGTCTCCTTTGAGTGTTTCATGTTTCCTTTGAAAATGTCAAAGTATTATAATACATAAACAATAGATTAGAAAACCAAAGACCTTTCAAGGTGATGTCCTCCACAACACTGCCCAGGAGACCTTTTATTTCCAATTCTCTTTAAATGTACTCAAAATCTAACTTGAACTGACTGCAGCTAACAGGTTATGCATGTGTTGTAGTGTTCATTGCCAAATTAAATAAATATGTGGGTGCTGCCGCTGACTCAAAAGTGCTTTGCAAGTGTTAGTCTGAGCTGATGTTTATCAGAGCTTAAACAGACATCCTCTCACAAGCCTCTTTTCTGTTTCTCTTCACACTCATAAGGCAACCTTTGTTTCGCTGGGTAAAGGTTGCCTTATGATCTAAAACAATGATCTTTCATATCAGTCTTAATTATTAAGAGAAAGTCTGCAGAAAAAATGTCAATTGAAACATCTACCCTCATACTTTCATACTTTCCTGTCAGTCACATGATCTAATTCCTGTAAGACCAATTCTCTGATCACTTGCGGTTTTCAGTTCTTTTTCTGCTCATTTGAGACCAGCTTTTCTTTCGTTGTTCTTGGATTAATTTAGTTGGTCAAATATCTGTGTTTTGATTTAAATGTACTTTTCTTTGCTTCATTCCTGAACTCTAATATTACCGTTATCAAATTTTCAGCTCTCAGGATGTACTAGTCAAACACTTTACAAGTTAATGTTATCTATGGATAAAATAAGGTGTTTATGGGGTGCGACCGTACACACCATCACAGATTCTTTTTTCAAAAAAACAGGGCTTCTTTTGTCCTCGGTGATAATTGAATAATATCAATATCATGTACCACAAGAGGATTGCTCAATCATGCTCTTGAAGACCCTCCAAAGAATCACAGCCTTCAGTTTCACTTGAAAATCATTGGCAGGTGTGTTAGAAAAGAGTTGGAACAAAATGATGCAGGTTGTTATGTCTCCAGGAGCATTATTAGGCAACCCTATACTAGAATATCAATGAACCTCTGTTAGCCTATTGCCCTGAGATACAAAATAAACTTTATCATGGCTCAAAAAACTTATTATTAGGAATGCACTGATATTAAAATTGACTGATAGTGATAAGCCAGTAATGTTTTGTGCAATAATTTAGTATAAAAATGAATATATATATATATATATATATATATATATATATATATATATATATGTGTGTGTACCAACCCTAAATTATATCTTGTTTTATGTCTTTTTCAGATGATTAATGAGGATTGGCTGTGCAGCTCATTAAAGCTATGTGATCTAGTCACCACTTCAGAATCTGCTCACTCTGATGTAAGCACAGACATTTTAGCACAGTATTTAGTATAAAAGTATTTAATTAAAGCATGTAAGTTGTAAGACTTTTTATTCTCTTCTAAATTTAGTTTACAAATATTTAACACCATAGAAAATTAGCTAAAATATAAAAGAATAAATTGTTCGCTGTATAAATTGTATTAGCAACCTGTTGAAAGTCAAGTCTTCGTTTTTTCTGCTCTGACCTTCTCAGGACTCTGCACAGGTAGTAATCAACAGTGATTCATACCCACAACCAGCTTATAACCCATCATCAATCCAACACACTTTGGAAACATACAGCCATTTGCTGGATGTAACATTAGAACAGAACTTAGAGCCCATTCAACACTTTGCACAGATGACTGCCAAAACTATTATAGATTCAGCCATCAGGATCAGAGACCCAAGAGAATCCATCAAACTGAGAGGGCACGACGTTGAGATGCTGGCTGAAGAGTTAACTTTACAAGTCTGTTGCAAAGCATTGGAAGAGATGGAGAGGCATCATTACTCTGATGATCCATCATCCAAAAGTGTGGATGATAAAGAGGGGACTTATGGAAATCCATCGGCCCTGGGCTCCTCAGGGTACAACTGTGACAAAAACACATCTGAAATGGAAACAGACAACAAGATGGAAGAATACGAAGACATATCTACTACAGTATATGCTACTTCGTTGAAAAGCATGGCTAGTCTGGGCTCCATTGAGTACCCTGATGCTCCTCCAAGCACCCCTTTACTTCCAGAGATGATTAGGAGTCGAGCCAGTTTCACAAGGAAGCTCAAGGGAGGACTGGCTAAAGAGTTCCTTCCTTCACCCCCTCCACCAACCCCCAAAGACCATATGCAACCATTAATGGAGAACCAAATGACAGACACGTCCGCTGACTTCATGGTGAGACTGATCCGCTCACTTTCACTGGAGTGCTGTCGAAATGGAGGTCTGGAAGAAGACAAGAACGGAGAAGTTAATGATGATGGACTCCAAAATGATGTTCCCGGTCTAACTGACTATGCAGCTCAAATTTCTGCAGATATCCTTCATTTTATCACCACAAATGAGATAAAAGTAAAGGATGAGGGTTGTGTGCAAAGCATGTGGGCTATTGCGGACCAATTAGCGAGTGAAACTGTCACAAGGTCTCTAGCAGAGGTGATGGTGAAAGGAGAAAGGAAGGTTTTGGAAGAAGAAACAACTTCGTACTCAACGTATAAGGTAGAAGTGACTCCAGACACAAGGTCTAAGATCTCTGCAACAGACGGGGTGAAAGTTTTAGCTAGTGAGCTAATCATTAATGCTGTGGTTCATGCTTTTGCTAAGCTAGGACAGGGTGTGTTTAAAAATGGAACCCAGCCACATCTTTCGGGCCAAGCTGTAGAACCACAGCCATGGGAAGAAGGGAGATATTCAAACACAGTGTGTAAAGACTCAATCAACTCCCACAAAGCCAAACCCCTCAGATGTTGCAGTGATAAATCAGAACTGAACCCTATTACAGATGACGCCATAAAAGTGAAATCATCGGTAGACACGTTTGCCAACGACTTTGCGGAAGACGTGCTTCAGCATTCTGTGTGTGACGCTTCCAGCTTACTGTTTAACTATAAGCAATCTCAGGGAGCAGAATTTGGCCCAGGGAAAGACATTAAACCATGGGTAATCAAGATGTGTGCTGGGGAAAGTCCTGTCCAGGAACTGCAATGTGCTCTACTCTGGGCCGCAGCCTCTCAGAAAGGGACTGAAGCACTTCAGTTTGAGCTGCCAGACAAAAGCCTTCAACAAAAGGTACAGAATATTACAGTTTTCACAGACTGACTTTTATATAGCCTAATAAAGGAAAACATGCCTGGTTGTAACACTGTTTTTCTTTAAGGCCATTTATACCAAGGACAAGAACTATAATGATTACTATAAAGTTTTAAACATCAATTAATTCTGTGAGAATAGGAAAGTCCACACCACAGCTATAACAATAATGACACAGGAAAATAATTACTTTGACATAACTATACCGTGCACTTATAAAGTATGTTAGCGCCCATTGGTGTGTATGGTAATATAATCATTCTTGGTAAGCTATGATGTGAAATTTTCTATTCTCATAGAATTAGAATGCTTATTAAAATCTAAAGCTTATTGTTATATTATGGTTCTTGGTGTGAATGGGCTATTTTTGAGGTGAGATGTAACAGTAGGTGGGGTAGGTTACCTATGACATGGACTACAGTTTCAATTTTGCACATGCATTTATACTAAAAATCAACATTTATTTGTTCAGTATTATTTTGATACCAACCCTCAATCATTTTGAGCATTTTAAATTATACATTTTTAATCATTTTAAGCATTTTAATTTAAAATAGTAAGATTTTTTTTTATTTTTTATCCTAAAACAGTTTTTGGAATAAATACATAAAACATAGGCTAACAATTGGTTTGGATGGAGAAACCTTACTGCAAATCCCAGAAGTTTTATCCTGAGAAACTGACAGTGTTACAACTCACCCAATTTTGCAACTATTCCAGTTGCTGAGATAATGAGATAAAAGCTTTGAATTTATTAACATCAGTTTGAATTCATATTGGAAATCAAATTTTACTTGTTCAGTATTATTTTATACCAAAATCCAGTCAATAATCTTTAACATCATAATTCAAAAATTTCAGAAATAGGAAACATTTTATCACAAAAAAAATTAAATAAATACAATAAAACATGTCAGTAGCAATAGCATAACAATTAAAAATATTTGCATTGAGGTCGCAGAAGAAATAAATACAGAAACTTATTCATAAATCAAATTAAAACCCAGAACTGATTTTTCTTTCAGAAAAAGGATTTTCCTGTAAATCCTTTTTAATATTTAAGTTGTTAAACTGACTCACCACATTTTACAACAATCCTAGTCGCCATCTTATACAATAGCTTATGTTTATTACAAGAATATAAGGAAGCACTAATTATTTGATGGTATTCATACTACCCATGCAAGCTGAATAGCTTTATAAGAGCCAGTCATTTTAATTAAAAGTCCTCACAATGAATTCTATCATTTTCATAGTAAAATAATTGTATTACTTTTTTATTACTTTCCCGTAGCTTTGCAGACTCTCTCGGAGTGCCCATCTGAATGGCTGGACGGTGGGTGCTTTGATGGCTTCTCTCGATGACTTTTGTGACATGCAGCAAGAGACCAGCAGAGGGCTCTATAAGAGCTCCGATTCTCTCCTGGAGCATCTGCAGCACCTGATTGACAATGTGCGTTTAAACTGATCTTGAAGCTTTACCCTTGCAGAACTGGTCAGTGATCCATGCAACACCCCCTGAAATAAAAACGGAAAACGGCAGACATTAATCTTCATCCACACAATCTTTCACATCCCAAATATTAATAAAAGGAGACAAAGTCATAACAAAGCATACGCAGTTATAATCAATTTCTCTCTGACCCATTGAAAATGAGCCCTTAAAGACGAAACAGCTGCATGCACGCTGTCTGTTTATACCGAAATAAGATCTGCTCTCCCGGTCCAAGCGCTCAAACCACAGCCATTATTAGGTAAGCGGAAATCTGACTACAAATCAGCTTTGGAAGTTACTACCACCCAAAACATACCGACACATTCTTGACCAAAGATCCTGTATTCTGTATGTTCCCCTGTTGTTATTTTTCAAAAATATGTCAGTACCTATAATAAAGTGTGTCTGAAAATGATAAACAGTGAATGCTGTATTGTTGAAGCTGTTTTATGATGGAACTGCGCAGGGCTTTGCGGGGTGTGTAAAAAGCAGGACTATTTTACTGCATCCCATTAATACTCCCCAAGCACTGATACCTAACATGGCAGGAATGCGCTTTTAGCGAAAACCTGCATCCCACTCACTCCCACTCTTGGCGACCACAGCTTGAAAATCAGGGACACGCACACAAAATCACACATACTCATTCTTTGACCCTCTGCCTCGCTCTATCAGTCTCCCAGACACGCTCCTTCTTTCACTTTCTCTCTTTCTTTCTCTCTCTCCCGCACACACACGCATATTCTCATACACAAGGGGGACTGACTTCACAGCTGCAGTGTCAGTGAAGACACAATGGCTTTCAGTCCAGCCCCGTTATACGCATCTGGAGACGTGTTTGTTCCAACGGCTGAGGAGCCATCGCTGCCAAAAATGAGAGACGGCGAAAAAACGTGCATAAGGAAAAATGATAGCTGGAAAAGGGAGTAGGGAAGAGAGAGAAGGGACTAAATGATTGCAACAGAGCTGACACATATAGAGTCAAATGGATCATGGGGTTTCTGGAAAATCTCCCAACACCCCCCACCCTTTTCCCCAAGCTATGACGCATCGATTTATTCTCTACAATGAGAGCCAGACACATGTAAAGGAATTCCTTACACTAAACAGGCCTCATAGACTTAATGTACTCATTTTTTTTTTTCGTATCGCTCAAGCCTAGCGAAGCACTGAAGCGCCACGACTTAAGTCAACAGGGATGGCGAGCAATCCTTCGTATGTGTATGATCAAACGGGCCATAAAGGAGCCGGCGGAGAAGGGAGACTGCATAAAAGACTAAATAAATTCAAATAAAATGAGTACAATACATTTAACATGTTTGCTCTGGAGAATAGGGATGTCTTATGGAGTTTTCACTCTTTGTAGGCCCTATCTATCATGACGATAAGGTCATTGTGTGTAAAACATGACATTTTCTCTGTGATCTGCAGTTCGTAATGTGATACAATGTGTGTCATGCTATATTGAAGGGATAGTTCACTTAAAAACCAAAAACTCATCATCAGTTACTCACCCTTATGTCATTTCAAATTGGTTTTATTTGCTTGCTTTCTGCAAAAGAAAAAGGAAAAAAAAAGAAAAGACGATTTTCTGAAAATTGGCTCAAAAGTGTTTTTGTCCATTTTGAGATCTCACTGACATTCATTGCATGGACAAAACACTTTTGCTCATTTTGTCCCATAACATGTCTTTCTTTCAGACTAGTAGAAAGAAAACATCCATCTGCATCTCTAAATTTAAATTACATTGAGTTTTTTTTCTCATGCACTTGAGCCACAAAATTCCACTTCAGTAGCACTTACACCAAACTTGCTTTATTCCTATCTATATTAATAATGTTTTTACCGAGGGGTTTGTTGATACAGTATATCATTTGTATATAACATTTTATTCCTAAAAATATGGTACAAGTTTTTTTTTTTTTCTTCTGGCTGTTGAAAGTATTTTCTAACTTATGGAGTGAAAAAAAAGATATCCAAAGTCTTTAATTCTAGTATGTCAGCAAAAAAGAAACAAATTTTGAACCTGGCTTTAATCAATGTTCAGATTTATGTTCAGGAAAAGTATGCAAATTAGTGCATATTTAATTAGATAATGTCTTGCTTGCCTACTTGAGCATAACATTTCAGAAATCTTGCAATACAAAACAATTGTCTTGATGTATTGTGATTCTGTATGGCTCAGCATGCACCACTATGTGTCTTAGTTTTCAGATTCAAATGAGACCAGTCTCTCTTTTATGTAACTGACTTTACAAAATTAAGACCAGTTTTGAAGAAAAAATCTGATGACTAAATTTTAAAACTACTCTAAGCGGTTTATGCAACCAGTGTCAGCTCTTTTCCCTGTTGACAGCACTAAATGCCCACTGCTAGAAATCATTTGACAGACAATCAGTAGCAGACATGAGAGATCCAGCCCTGAAGAGATGTCTCACACATCTATTAATTGCTCACCCCTTTCAATGCACTTCCATAGCAGAGACCAGCGATGATCTCCGGTCTGGTTGGTTTCTCCGGCTGACCACGGGCCTCGACCAATCGAACATCTGACATCAGACATCTGTCTTCCATCTCCACTAGACGCTAGTATAGACAAACATACGCTCCAGCTCACACACGATGCTCGTCTCCTGCTGTTTATGGATAAAACAGACAGAAAGGCTGCAGATATTTACAGTGTGTTGAGAGGAGTGATGTTTCGTGTCCCTTCGGTTTTAATGTGGACCGTTTGTCTCAAGACGACTGGAATGTTCAAAACGGATGAAGAATGCAAGTGATAAATGTAATTTATTACACATACTCAAAGTCTTTCATCTTCAGTTGTTTTAGTCAGATGTACACAGATCATTCTAGGTCATCTTTCTTTCTTGTTTTTTTTCTTAATATATTTTACCTTTACACAAACAAGGCTCTGTTAAAGGTCATCAAAGCAGATCCCCTGCATTTGTTATCTTGTCTTTCTCAGTCACACAAATAGTCCACCAGCAATTAAGTTTGTTAATATATCTAAAGCCCAGGTTTAACATTCATTTTTAAGACTATATAAATAAATGAAGAGTTCAGATGCAAAAGCCTCCAAGTGCCGTCTGAAATTTTCATCTAAAATGAGTATTTTTATCAGGCTCCTATGTTTAGGTTTAGTAATTTTACTCTAATGGCAATGTATAGGTCCTTTTCTATACAATTAAAGTGAAATAACATATAGCAGCCTGATAAAAATGCTCATTTTAAAAGAATATTTCAGATGGCACTTAGAAGCTTTTACATCTGAAATTATAAGTTCTATGTAAATATAGGCTAAAGCATTGGTCTCAAACTCAATTCCTGGAGGGCCACAGCTCTGCACAGTTTAGCTCCAAAACTAATCAAACACACCTGATCCAGCAAATCAAGCTCTTCAGGATCACTAGGAACTTCCAAGCAGGTGTGATTTGGGGCTGGTTGGAGCTAAACTATGCAGAGCTGTGGCCCTCCAGGAATTGAGTACCAGACCAATGGGCTAAAGGTTTTACTTGCCCTGTTTCACAATAACATCTTAAACCAAAGACGGTTTATAGTTGTAGAGGGGTTTACTTAACTTGAAGAACAGCAAACCAGCTTATTTAAACCAAGCATTCTTAACCAGGGGGCCGGGTCCACCAGGGGGCCCCAGCAAACTTCCAAGGGGGCCTCAAGATTACTTAAAATGATTTAAAATAAGACAACAACGAAAAATAAATAAAAAATAAATAGAATAAGTAGCCTAATAACAAAAACTACAAATCAAGATTTCATATTTTAATTTACCCTTCTCTTTTTTTTTTTTTTTGAAGCAGAAGGGTTCGGATTCATGAATAATTCATTAATTCATATAATCTGAAAAACCCTTTTACTTCATGGAACCACAGATGCAAGTAAAGAACTTTATTTTTAGGAGTGTATGAGAGAGACGTTCACAACCAGGGCACACAACAGGCATAGCGCAATAAATAAATAAATAAATAACTGACGCCGAGTGCTTAATTCCTGTGAAACCAGGCGTGATGAAGATAGTGTTCGCTCTTACAATGTTTTTTACGGTAATCTGTTGGACGGTCTTTGAGGTGAGCTGATCGACGAGTCTTCATCGAGATCCGATCTTATAGCTCCATGGGCGTTTTTATAATGAATATGCATTTTTATAGTTTTACGAAGCTTGTATCATGAAGAAATTGTAAAAAAAAAAAAAATAATAATAATGTTTAAAACAAAACAAAAAACTTATCCTTAATTCTCATCCATTAGGCTATATCATAAACAACTTGAAAAGTCGTGGGGTCTTGAATAATGTACTCGACAACTGGCGGCCTTGACTCAGAAATGATGGGAACCACTGGTTTAAACTGGTTTCTTTAGCATGGAAAGAGCGCATTAGGCTTTTCTGTAATATCAAAGGTTGGGAGAGTGTGACAAATATAAGTATATGATGTCACATTAACAGTTTAAAATAATGATCATATAAAACTATACACTTTTTTAAAAAAAATTATTTATTCATATTGCAGATGTTCTCATGGGATATCTATGAGGAAAAGCGTTAATGAAGTCATTAGTTAAATGTACCTTGTCATAGTCATAGTTAAGTGTACCTTGAGACACTATCGAGACTCAACCACTCAGCGTCTACACACACACACACACACACACACACACACAAGTCCTCCGGCATTATTGACTGACTGCATGCGAGTGTGGGATAGACTCTACCCTCCCACGGCCGCTCTGCGCCAACAAGAAGGAGTTTATTCAACGTCCCGTTGCTGATTTCTATTTGTTTGTCACTAACCGCGTATCTACTCACGTCTTAGGAATGCCATGGCTACTCAGAACAACCAGGATTACTTCAGGTCGGTCAGCAGCGAGTCCACCACATACATGATGGTTCCGGCGAACGGACGCGGTCGAGACTCGCCGTCAAAGTTATGGATCGCGATGGTGGTGATCGTGGTGGTCGTGCTGCAGATCGCTTCGACCACCGGACTCTTTGTCTACTTAAACATGTCTTTATCGCAGGTAAGCTGAAGTT
>JAFVLL020027494.1:5000-30266 GCA_021397915.2 Tor tambroides
GCCTAATAAAAGATGTTTACATCACATGACAAGTGATTACTATTAGTTTTATATCTCTAATATATCTTTATAGCACTTGTGTATCTTTGCTCTTTTGTTGATTTTGATTGCCTCCATTGTCCTCATTTGTAAGTCGCTTTAAATAAAATCATCTGCTAAATGACTAAATGTAAATATAAATATCTGTTGTCGTCCTATTATATGCCTCTTTCAGTTGTCCAATAAATTAATCAAATAAAGCCTGAGACAGCTGCCATATTGACCAACACAACATAAATAAAAGTTTTTTTATAAGCTTTTTAAGAACTTTATCATATAGTTATTTGATTTTATTTTTATTTTAATAAAAACAATAGATATTATTTTCATGACAATTAAGACATTTTAACCAAAATCACATTTACATTACTTGTAAAAAAAAATCAACTAAAAAATCTACAGTAATTGCTTGAGTTTTGGGAAAACAATGCAAAAATAAAATCTCATGCAGATTCACAGAATATTTTTTTTCCAAGCAGCATGAAAGGAAAATAGTCTATTTTATATTTTATTATCTATCTATATATGTATGTATTAGATATATGTTATTGTCAGGGTTCTGTCGTGTGTCATGTGTTCCCGCCTCTTGTTTCCTTATTTGGTTTGTTTCCTGTCCTTGTTTCATGTGATCATTAGTTTATTCTGTTCAGCTGTGTCTGTCTGATTAGCCTGTGTATTTAAGTTGATGCCTATTCAGTTTCGTGTCGTCTGGTCTACTCGTTACTCCCCGGTGTTCCTGTGTTTCTGCCTTGCCTTGCCCTGATGTCAATTAAAGACTATTATTTGAGTTACGTCCTCGTCAGCGTGTTCCTGTGTCCTCCCTCGTGTGTGCACCGTGGCAGTTATTGATCATATTACAAAAATAATTATTTATTTTTTTACTTTGTCATTTTTAATTAAAATGTAATAACTTGAGCTTACGGTGATTATTGTTATTTGTTGTATTTTACAGTGAAATAATATTTTTACAATAAATGTTTTCACTAATAATATCACAATTTTCCCATCACAATACAGGAAATAAATCTCTTGCTACTTCCCTTTCATTGCAAATTTAAAGCATGTGGGATTTGAACATTGTTTGCTGCAAAAAATACTCAACGCTGGCTTGAACTCAGTTTGTTGGTGAAACAGTGTTTTGTGTGGTCAGTGGCAGTGTTTATATTATTAGTTATCGATTCGGCTAAACTGATTCAGTGCTGCAGTGCATCTCTCACTAAACCAGTTTAGAGGCTAAATCGGCCGCTGTGTTTCTGCTCAGCGAACATGCATGCACGCAAAAACAGTATCATCCGCCGTTCTGTTCGACTCGTCACCTGCACTGCTTTTAACGGGATTGGAATCAATAGCTAATCCGTTTCCTCCGTCTCAATACGCAGCCGGCATGAGAGACGCACATGTGTCTGAGCGAGCAAATCTGCTTACGGATCCTGCTGTTTGTGTGGAACGATCGAGGAAAGTGTTTGAAGTCAAGGGCATCTGAGTTTGACCGTGCCGGCAGCTGCGCATTCCTGTTAGGAAGGAAGGGTGTGATGCACGCTGAGAGCTTCTGTTTTGGAAACAGAATGTCCTGGGAATACGGATCCAGACGAGATAGAGCATTTGAAAATATTTTCATGTTGTTTGAGCTTTCTGTTCAGATTTATTGTCTAAAATCTTGGTACCAAAGGAATCTAGGTTGTTGAATGTCACAGACAGTAGTTTTACTAAATAATCAAAGTAGTTTGATTTGTGTTTGCAGTACAGCACTTGCAATAGAATACTTAAATTATGTAACAAATTTAATTGAAATTAAAGAAAACAAAACAATTATTAGTACTGTAATTTTACAGTTGTGCTGTAAAATAAAGTGATCATTAATGTTATTTTTCTTACATACACAGTATTTTATTTTATAGTGAAATAGTATTGTAATAGTAATATTTCTTATTTTCTTTAATATTTTCATTTATTAATAATAAATATCATAATAATGATGATGATAATAATAATAATGCAAAAGTATAGCAATCCTTGAGCTTTTTAAATAGCATTTTTGTTTGTAATAGTTTTGCAATAGTAGCCCAATATTTCCTATTTTCTTTCCTATTTTCATTTATTAATAATAAACATAACAAATGATTCTTCTATTATTATTATTATTATCATCATCTTGTTACATAATCACCACATTTTTGGCCAAATTGTGAAGCCCTACAAAAAAAGTACAGCAAAACTAAAGCTATTTTATTAGCATTTTTAATTGCAGTCACAATTTAAATCAGAAAAATTGCAATTTGATTTCCTCCCAAAATTCTGCAGCCCTAGTGTCAGTATTTTGGCCATAGTGTCAATACAAGTTGAATTCAGTTTTGTTCCGCATTTATTCTTCTGCAGAAATGCTACTGAAAGTCAGTAGATTGTCATTGCTAAGCTCTGTGGCAGATTGGTCTCTCACTGTCTGGCATTTTGAAAGGTGGGATTTACATGTCTATAAAAAACTTTCCCACATTCAGAGTGTGGGCCGTTCCTGACGGCAGTGACTGCAGACAGACTTGATCTAGAGTGCATATTTAATGTTGGCTCTGAAATTACATCGTACGCATGTAGCTCTACATGACGCCTGGTCTCTGAGAAAGCTAGCTGTAAAACAACACGAGAGCCCTTTGACACAGATTCTCTCCGCAGCGTCTCTGGAGGAATCAGATGCTTCCAACAGAGTCATGATGAGGCCATATAAAACAACAGAAGAGTCCATCCACTGTAAATACATCATTCAGCAATATCAGGCAAATTTAAGCAGTTTTGTGAATATATACCTACCGGCTGACCTTCATAGAAAACGTTTCTATTTCAAATAATTTTGAGTAAATAGTTTGTCAGATAAGTGTTTGTTTAACAATCATTTTCTCATATACTACGATTAAATAAAAGTTTGAGGTCTGTACAATTTTTAAAAATGTTTTTGAAAAAGTGTTCACCAAAAGACTTTTATTTGATAAAAAACAGTAATAAGTAGGAATATTGTGAAATTTTATAATTTTTTTAAAATAGTTGTATTCTATTTGAATATATTTTAAAACCATTTATTTCTGCGATGAAAAAGCTGAATTTTCAGCATCATTACTCCGGTGTCACGTGATCCTTCAGAATAATGTGAATTCTGATTATTTGCTCAAGAAACATTTCTTATCATTATCAATGTTGAAAAGAGTTGTATTGTGCTGCTTCATATTTTTGTGGAAAATGTCATATATTTTATTTCTGGATTTTTAGGGGGAAAAAAAATCTGGTTTCACTACTAGGGCACAGGGCCTCCATCAAAAAAGTGTGGCTATATTTTGAAACTCTTGTTTTTAGTACTGTTTTGGATATAAATGGATATGAATCATCTTTACTTGCAGCACAGATTCATTTACAAGCTGTGCATGTAATACAGAGCTGCTTCGTTGTTGACTAATGATAAAAAAGACATTTGGACATTTTGTTTCTTTCAGTGGATTGTATATAAATATCTCATCCAGCTCTCTATTTGTTTTCTGTCTTATAAAATACTCCGTTACTATTTTGGTGTAGAAGGAAACCTCTGCAAATGATCCAGTGTGTGAGTGAATCGAACTGAATCTGAAACTTTTTGCTTTTTGTTTGCCTGGTTAGATCGAAAGAGTGACTTGATTACTGGAATGTCATCAGAGAAAATGACTCTCAGGTCAATATACCTCAAGCCCATTAACACATAAGGATTTATCAGTGATATTTCCTGGGGCTCATGCCCCATTAAAAAAGGTCAAGCGACACCCTTGCTGACCCCAGACTTTTGAATGGTAGTGTATATCTATGCATTTACATTTATTCACGTAGCAGCTTACAAATGTCAGAACATATGCAGTAAGCAATGTAGTGCACATAGATCCACCATAAATGGAATATATTAGTGATTTCTGATTACTGATGCTGATGTTAACAATAACGTCGTGTGCCACTGAAAACCCATAGTAGCCAAGCACAAGCGCTAATGTAGAGGTTGGAAGCAAGCTAATGTCCAGCAGGGGAAGTGATGTCATCTCAAAGCACAGGTGGGATGTGGCTAGTGCCAGACTGCAGACTGACTTTGGCTTTAGACCTGAGAAATACACTGACCATATCCAACTCTATCTCTGTTCACCACTTCAGCTCCACATAACTGACAATTATGGAGTGCTTATTCATAATTATGTAAAAAAAACAAAATGAAAAACACTAGTGGAGAAACAATTTTCACTCAGAAATTGCTAGTAAATCTAATAAATAATGACAAAAAATCAGCAAGTCATACATTAAATTAAGTGTGAATTTAAATGTGAAGGATAAAGACTGAAATAGCACTTTTTTGCAAAACATACTTCAGAAATATTTTATTTACAACTTCGAAAAATCATTTCTTTTCAGTTTGTAATCATTGTGCTATAATCATTTTATACTATGTTTTATGTACAATTATTTTAGTGTAGCAATTGAAATTCACATTGCTAAAATTGTACCACATTTAAAGGCAGGGTAGGTGATTTGGTTCAAAAACATTTTTTGTTATGCTGGTTGAAAGTCTCTTCACATTCCAATAGCAATCATTATGTTAAGTGCTCTAAATGTATTTATATGTATTTATATCAGCTGTGGAAGGCGTAGGATAAAATGTTCATCCAATCATATTCCTCGGTCCAAGGGCTATGATAGGCTGTCCTGCCTGCCTGTCAACATTTGTATTTGCATCCCTCCGTGCACCCAGTTCGCGCACGTCATCAGTGTGTTTCATTACGCTACTGCAGACCGAGTGAGAAGTGAGTTACAATCGAGTGATATTATGCGCTTTGTACTGTAATGTCTTCTCACCGGTGAATGAGGTAATCTGACAGCGTTTCATTCAACCCTCCACCAACGCCGTTTCTCATCGTGTCTCTGGTTAGCCTGTGCGCGATCATGTGTTTTGGAGGAGGTGTGGCTTTGGAGACTGATTTTGCAGGGAGGGTGGGATCTTATGTTTTCAAAGCTAGTTTGCTTTTGCTAGCCTCTCCGAAATCTCCTACCCTACCTATAACATATATAATCAAAAATAAGTGACACAACAATAATGCTGATGTGTCTATATTTCGAATTTCCATTTATGCTTTATTTTTAATCAAACATCATTTTAAGTAGTTATGAATATATTTTACTGATATATTTGTATTGATTTGTATGTATTCTGCTAATATGTTTTGTTACAAATACCAAATATTTTATGCTCTCAGTCAGCTGCAAATTAGCTTGATAGTTTTGTAGAGAATCATTTCAATCAGGATCTCCATCACTTTTACATTTTACATGCTTAAGCATTAAAGTTTGCATTATAAAAGCACAAACTCTTTAAAAGGCATTTGCACAAAAGAACAAAGAACATTATTTTGTTTGCAATTCAATCCGGTAACATTCATACTGTACATTTTTAGTGGCTTAAGAGGCCACTGTAGTGTGATACGGATTGCCGTACAACCATTGTACTACCATGGTACTTTATGGTACTTTTGTTAGCTGAGTCACATTCCTGTAACAGTTTCTCTCTTTGTACTATTTATGAGCACTTAAGCTAGTATTAACACACAATTCCACAGTTTCACTGAATGTTCCTCTGGCTAAATTAAGCTGTTCTGTGTGTCCGGCAGTGAGCTCATTAGAGCACCAGATGGAGGCCAGATCTCTCTGGATTGGTTTGACAATGATGCCAGCGCGTCCCACCCGGACCAGTCCACCCGCCCCACTGTGCTGCTGCTCCCGGGACTGACGGGCACAAGCCGCGAATCCTACATTCTGCATATGGTACAGCAAAGCCGGGATCTGGGCTACAGGTGAGCAGCCTGGTTCACAGCCTTTAATTTCGAAAAGGGTCATGAGGAATCACAATGTACTTGTTCTCTTGACAAAGAGTGCTTGTTATACTATGGAAACATGCTGTGAGTTTTAGAACTCAAAAATTCATATTTACACATCGCAATCTGCGAATAAAACTAGCCCAAAACTATGATAGTTCACCCAAAAATTCTGTCATAATTTACTCACTCTAAAGTGGTTTCAAATCTGTATGAGTTTCTTTCTTCTGTTGCTGTCAATAAACAAAAATCGGCGCACTGCCACTACTGCTCTCAAAAATAAGTTTATTAAAAATGTTTCAACCCTAAGGGCTTTGATTTTTGCTTATTGACAGTGAAGTGTTCATGTGATCGAGCACCTGCTTAAAGTTTTTAGATGTGCGCATATTATACCTTCTTCGTTTCTTTCTTCTGTTGAACACAAAAGTAGATGTTCTGAAGAATGTTGGCAACCAAACAGTTGCTGGTAGCCATTGACTACCATGGTATTTTTCCCCTTACAATGGAAGTCAGTGGCTACCAGCAGTTGTTTGGTTACCAACATTTTTCTTTTGTGCTCAACAGAAGAAAGAAAGTCAAATAGGTTTGGATCAACTTGAGGGTGAGCATATCATGGCAGAAGTTTCAGTTGTGGGTGAACTGTCACTTTGGGAAAAACAAAAAACAAAAAAAAAACAATTCCAAGGGAAAACTGCCAACTTGGCAACCCTGAGCACATCTTTCCTCAACAAGACTGCAAGGTATCATTCATGACAAACAGTGAAATCCGACCAATTTCTAAATTTTAAATTTGAGTTTTTTTTAATCACATGTTCTAATGGTCAAAAACTGAATCATTCAGTGAAACCCCCCACCCCCCTTAATTTAGCTGTCAAATGCAACTTACTGGCACAATGACTCACTGACTTTAGAAGCAAGTTGAACAGACTACTTTTATTATACTTGTGATATTTGTATGGTGCTCTTGCATCCTTTTTATGACTTGCACATTAGTTTTTGTG
Organism: Tor tambroides; assembly: GCA_021397915.2. NCBI lineage: Eukaryota > Metazoa > Chordata > Actinopteri > Cypriniformes > Cyprinidae > Tor > Tor tambroides. The sequence goes on from JAFVLL020027494.1 coordinate 11,902, forward strand.
AATTTTCAATTCTTTAAAGCACATTAATATGGATAAATTGATGAGCGGTTACAGGTATGCTTAAATCGGACATTTTACAACGGCTTCAGCCCATCACAATTTCTCCGTTTTTTAATGCACAACTGTGTTGTCCTTCACCTTCAACTTGAATTCTAACTGCACCTGTTGTGTACTTCAAAAGCAACATAATTTCTGTTAGCTGTGCATATTTTGTACCGTGAGATTCAGAAAGGCTTGAACCAATGCTTTTGTAAGCTTTATGCCACACCTGCGCCAGAACATGGGTCGCTGTGGTGTAGATCAATGCGTGCTTAAAATACTCCTGTAACATCTTTGTCAGACTCCACTTCTGAAGCTGCCACTTCATGTAGAGAGAGAGAGAGAGAGAGAGAGAGAGAGAGAGAGACAACAAACAGCTGAGCTCTGTATTAAAGCCTTGAAATGGGCATTTTCTCCTTTTGGGCATCTGTCAGGAGCTCATTCTTGTAAACCTCGAGAGGCGTGAGGCTGTGGGGGCTACAGCAGCTCACTCAGCAAATTTCTTTGTCCTGTTCTCTGCTTAATGAATTGCAGCTTTGACCAGCTTTGCAGCTTAGCTAAGAGCAACTTTCCATGCCGCAGCAGAAATCGGCCCACCAGCCGCTAAAGATACACTAACACATAAGCAGTGACGTGTGCTATAGATCTAAACTTTGCTTTGTAGCTGAGCATGTAAGGTTTTTATTTTAACCTCTTGAAGTTTCAAGGAGTCATTTGTGTACTGACTGATGGATGCTGGGATTTCTGCTCTTTAGATGTTATAAATTACCAATCAATAAATAAATTAGCATGATTTTTTAAATTATTTGGTAAGAAAGAGACAGTGAAGTGATATGAGAGATGAGAAACTAGTGTAACACAGAGACAGCGGTCTGTTATACAGTTTAGCAGTCATTGCACAAAAATATTTGACCCCTGAATGCCATGATCGACCAATCAAAATCAAGTATTCCACACATCTGCGTAATAATATGTCCTGAGATGCCTTTAGAAAGGTAAGAGGGTTGACAGTTTTTGCCATTTATTACAATCCTTGTGTACAAGGTCCAACTAAAACTAAAACCATAAAAAACATTTTAGTTACTCAAAAAAGAATTATTGTTATTTTTTAGTTAAATTAAAAGTACTAAAATAACAAGAACTAAACTTAAAACTAATAATTAAAAACATTATAAATACTGTAGACATTAAAAAACTATTAAAATTACAAAAACACATCAGAATTACTAGAACTTTAACTATAATTAAAGTTATTACAGAAACACAAAACTAAAATTTCATTTAAAATATTATCAAAAACTATAATATTCAGTGATAAATAACACTCAAGCTAATTAAAAATGGACACTGAACTCTGATATTTTAACAAATATATATATATATTAACAGGGTAAATGTCAGGTAGTCAGAAACACAAGGTACTTTCTGAATACAAATAAGGAAGCAATCAAACAACGAAGACACAATGCACCTGCTGTAAAGTTTTCTCTTTTTTTCTTCTTTTTTTTTTGGGGGGGGGGTGTGCACACAGTTACTGAAAGCAATTTTTAATAGTTTTAGCATTAGTTAATGATAACAGCAATGGTCATGCAGTGCTAGTTTGTGTGTGGAGTAGTACCCAAGAAATAGCGAATGAAATGTAGAGAAAGAAAGTAGCTTAAATGGAAGAGTGATATAAAACCTGTGTGAAGGACAAGAGCAGAAAAGCTTCTAGAAGTGGTGAGATAAGGCCTGCAGGATACTGGCCCCGGAGGAATGTAATTTGACTGTACATGAACAATTAATATAATTTGGTCAAGGACCAAACTTTGAGATTCAGTAGAATCTAATGACACAAACACTGTCACTGTGTGAATATAGAGGATGTTAAGGCAAGCATCACTATTGCTATTATTTGCACTTGAACAAGCCTCTAATTCTTTGCCACATAACTCATCAACGCACCTCTTTTGCTGCAGATTTGTGATATAATCAGGCAGCTTGTTTAGGTGAGGTGTGTTTCTACATTTCTGATCAGATTCTCACCTAGTAACAATGTACAACACTTGTAACATTGTGTAAAATCCACCACTGGTGGAAGTATTGAGACTCAGGGCACGATCAGACAGAAACTCAAGCTGACCAGCGGCGTGACCAGACCTCCAAACAAACTGACCCGATGGAAATGTTGTGGTGGACTCGAGGTCAACAGAACTACAAACATCACACAGCCCTTCTCTCTAGAGCAATCGGACTAGACTGGCATCGAAAATGATAAAGAGAAACGCTCATGATAAGCGATTTTAGATAAAGTGACACTAGTTTTTAGGGTTTGTTTGTTCATTACAGGGCAGAAATGATTTAAATAAAATTTTGTTGTTATTAGCAGGCTTCCCATGCTATCAGAACATTTTAAAATGATGATTTCCAGGGCTAGAAAAAGTTCTATAGTTCAAAATATAGAGTTTTGTAATTATGCTCAGCTAGAAAGAATTGACTCTGAACTGCTGAATTATTGATGGGCATTAATACATGTACATTAATCTGTTTGCCATATGTCTGTTTAATGTGCTTATCTCAGGTTGTGATCCCTAAAACGCTTGTGTAAATGTAAGAACTACTTACATTTTTACATTTATTCATTTAGCAGATCACTTTATTAGTCGCTTTTATCCAAAGAGACTTACAGATGAGGGACGTACTTCCTTAAACTACTAATGAAATACCTTGTTTAGAAATATAGACCTTTTCTATTTTTTCAGACTTGTCAGAAAGCGTGTGGTGTAGTGATATAAAACTATAATGTAGTCGACAAAACTGGAAGTACTTTATACTTTATATAAATGAATAAATGCCTTCAGAACATGTCAGCCAATCAAACTTTTCAAATTGAACTTTTTTGTGAATCCTTTCTTGTGTTTTTCAGATGTGTGGTGTTCAATAACAGAGGAGTATCGGGTGAAAAGTTACTGGTAAATATAACCTTTTATCTCTGTTTTGGGTCAGTAACTTAAGCCAAAATGTTGTCACATTAAGCTTTGGCACAAGCAACACACTTCTGTCAGCTTGAATATGTTACCAAACATACGTATGGAGCTTGAGTCATTCAAATTGAAGTTATGTAATATTTGTTGTGCAAATAAGCTTTGTATACAAGAGCCTGTCGATAAATCCTTTCCTCTGACTCATGAACTTAGTTGGAATTCAGATGATAATGTTTTTCATCCAACAGAAGAGGCTTAAAATCCCTGCAGTAATACTCATGTCAGAGAGCTAGTAATAAAATGTTTGAAGAAGTTGAAATGTGTTGAGAATGTGTTCATAGAAACCTTTGCAGATGCATAATATTGTCCCATTGAAATATATGTAATTGTAAGAAAAATACGTAATGTTTTTAGTACTTAAAGGGATAGTTCATTTAAAAATGAAAATTCTGTAATCATTTACTCACCCTCATGTAGTTTCAAACCTGTATGAATTTCTTTTTTCTGCCGAACACAAAGGAAGATATTTCGAAGAAAGTTTGTAACCAGGCTGTTTTAGGGCACCATTGACTTCCATAGTAGGAGATAAAAATACTATGGAAGTCAGTGGTGCCCCAGAACTGCTCTGTTTCCCACATTCTTCAGAATATCTTCCTTTGTGCTCAGCAGAACAAAGACATTCATACAGGTTTGAAACTACTGGAGGGGGAGTAAATGATGACAGAATTTTCATTTTTGGGTGAACTATCTCTTTAAAGCACAAGAAATATTTTTATTCACTTGAAATAAGAGACTCTCAACACACAAATCTCATGAACATGCTTGATCCTTATGGTCAGTGGTTTATGCTCAAATTCACGAGGTTGTAAGATTCCCCGAGTATGAATACAGATCTCTGGTGTGTGTTTGTGTGTCTGGGGTTAGAGATATGAGCTCTCTCTCTTATATCCTCTGCTCACCGTGCTCTAGACGCCTAGGACGTACTGTGCAGCGAACACAGAGGATCTGGAGGAGGTCATTGAACATGTCCAGCGGACCATCGACAAAGCTCCGCTCATGGCGGCTGGGGTTTCAATGGGCGGGTGAGTTTAACACACACACACACACACACACACACACACAGGGGCTTATCCTGCCCTTAAATGGGAATTCAGCTGCTGTGATCACACATCACATACCAGCACACTCTAGCAGTGTTTTTTCCACTGATCAGAACTGAACAATGTCTGTAATTAAGAAAGTCAGCATGCAGTTGCCTGTGTGAAATACTCCACCATTCAAAAGTTTGGGGTCTCTTCTGCTCACCAAGGCTGCATTTATATCTTACAAAATAGAGTGAAACAGTAATATTGTGAAAAGTGTTTTGTAATTGAATATATGTGAATAAAATTTATTCCTTTGATTCAAAGCTGAATTTTCAGCATCATTACTCTAGTCTTCAGTGTCACATGATCCATCAGAAATCAAAGGCTGTTATTGAAATATGAAGCCTCCATGTATCTATGTCAATGTGCGCTGTAGTTTCACCTACCACACATACTGTACTTCATTAGTACATCATCTATTACAAATGTGCAAAAAGGAAACAAACCCATACACACCTGAAACATTGCTGTTTGCATAAAAAGCATTACATAATAATGTTCATTCCTGACACTGTGTTATAAAGTGTCCCCAATTCATGCTTTGTTCATGCATTTATTTCCCCGTCATGTGATGCAGATGACATTTCATTTCCCAGATCCTCACAGCTTCGTTTCACCCTAAATTTATACCTGGTTCTAAGTAAAAGCTGAGTCGGCAGCACAGCGCTCTAATCCGCTCCGTCTTACCGAAAGAAAAGGGTCAGCTTCGCACAGCTTACGTACAAAAAACTAGCAGCCATACATATATAATGTGTGTGTGTGTGTTCTTGGATATGTTAGATGCTATGTGTTGTAGCTGCTGTAGTAGCTAAATCTCATATCTTGACACCCTGCAGGATGATGCTGGCGAACTATCTGGGTCGGAAGGGCTCGGAGGTGCGTCTGAAGGGAGTGGTGGTTTTCTCGGCAGGCTGGGATGTGTTTGAGTGCACGGCTTCACTGGAAAAGCCCCTGGACCGCTTCCTCTTCAACTCCTACCTCACCAGCTGCCTGCAGGCATCCGTGGACCGGTCAGTGGGGTCAGAGGGGGATAAACGCAGCTTAATTCACCACAGTCGAGTGTGTGTGTGTGTGTGTGTGTGTAGTCCCGCAGAGGACATTGTCCTCGACTGCCCCCCTTTTTGGGTTTGATCTCTTTTTGAGTGTTACCAAATGTGCCAAATAAGATTAAACGGAATTTGTTACCTATTTTGCTGAAGTACACCAAGTTTCAGAACGGGACATGGAAATTAAACTTTGCACATATGGGGCTTATTCTACTTTAATTAACTCTTAATCAGCTTATCGGCAACGTGCAAAAATGCTATGGTGGTACCATGCTACAGTTGTGTTTGATATATATACCATACTGAACGGCTGCTTGAAATAGAACACTAGTGTACTACTCTTACTATATCTGTAGTATGCAGTATGCTGTGCACAGTATGCACATTTCTGCTTGCATATAATAACCAAATGACCTTCTATGTTTGCAACAAAGCACACTACACTAGGTACGCTATCCCACAATGCTGTGCGATCAACTTGACCTGCCATTTGCAGTGTTATGGATCAGCCAGAATTAATATCAACAACAAATCTGACGTATCTTTCATTTAATTGGCCAGCTAAAAGTTGACTCATTTTTACACAAAATTAAATTAAAAGTGCTAAGTAACTTTTGTCAGGGATATCAGCTTGCAGAATTAAACTTGCACTGTGATTCTTGTAACATTTGGCGAGCAAGTGATGTAATGATACGTTTCTCCAAATCTGTTCCCATAAAGAAACAAACTCCTCTACATCTTGGATGGTCTGGGGGAGAGTACATTTTCAGCAAATTTTCATTTTTGGGTGAACTATTCCTTTAATTATAAAGCATGTCACTGTTCTAAATACTTCTTGTTTACACAAAGATTATCCCAAACCACCAAAATCTGACATTTTCCTCTTTTCTTTTTGCAGTCACAGAACCATCCTTGAAAAAAAATACAACATAGACCATGTGATGAAGGTGAGTCAGTCATTCTGACTTATACAATATTGTGTCTCATTTGTATGGAAGCATATGTGTAGCTAAATTCGGTTTGAAATGTAATATGCAAAATGGCAATGCAATATGTAAAATGGCAATGTATTTCTGTATTACATTTTCCCATACATATGTGCAACATTTAGAGCATAAAGAAAATGAAAATTCAGTTATATAATTTAAATTTGCCATTTTCTACACTAGTTTTAATATGCAAATTAAAAACATATTTTAAAGATTTTCTAAGTTGCAAAATGAAAATTAAAATATATTACCCAAATTGATTAGATATGTTTAACATGTCCAAGCAAAAACTGTAGCAAAATTATCATTTAAATGCTGTTTTTCCTAAATGCATTTAGACTTAGGAGTAGGACACTTGGGATTGCATTTTCATCGTGAGGCCGTGTGATAATTGTAGCAAAATGCAGTGAGAATTTCAGAATGCATTCTGAGCCAAAGGTGCAGCAAAAGGGTAGCAAGATGGTGATTTAAATGTCTTTTATTTTTCTTAAATGCACTGACACTAACATATATGACTTTCAATTGCATTTTCATTAAATACCCCGCAATGAATATAGTTTAAAGTCGCTGTGGATTTGAAAATGCATTCCGAGCCGAGCACGCCCCCTAGCTGTCAATCATTACATCAAGGCGGGGCTCGGCAACAGGACGCACGATAGGTCAATATTCACCGTTAACCAGTGGTGTAGTGGAGGGTATACGCAGGTATACGGCGTATACCCACTTCTTTATCAGTCGGCTTTGCGTATACCCACTTCTAAATCCCCTCTGATGCGCAACATTCAGTATTGTCCTGCATTAGCCAAAATCATGACAGTCCACCACATGAATAGCTAATCTAATCGCATGTGAATAAATGCAAATATTCCCTAAAAACACCCAGTAAAGACCGTGGCGCCGGTTTCCTTTAAAATATGCTTGCGCCCGCGAGAATGCCGACAGAGACAGAAATGCTGCCTGTTCATGCGCGAGAGCAAGTCAGGGGAGCCACGCAGAGTGGTAAAACAATAATTAATTATTGATTACTAATTTGAATCAGTACATTATAACGAAAACAATATCTTAAAATGAAAAGAAACAGGTTTTCACGATCAGAAATTTCTTAAACTGGTGATCTCCTGTAAACGTTTCATTCAAGGATCCAGTAAACGAATGCGTTCAAACAGTAAGTTCAAAACAGCTCTAATACAGAGAAAATCTATTGAAAGTAGCCTAACACAACGCGCCAGGTGAGGCTCGCGCAGCCGGTATGAGAGAATATTGTTGAGAGATCAAAACAAATTAACATAACTGCACAAAGATGAAACATACTGCGGTAAAAAGTTAGTTTTTTTTTTATATGTATAACATATGATGCCTAGTTAAGCAACACAAGATAGTTCATTTGTTCCCCTCTGAAAACCAATACAATTGCAAATTTGGCATTGATTTTATGCAAGAGTTCAAACGAGTAGTTAATGTTACGTGCTCTATAATTTAGACACAATATTGTCAATGCTGACCATTTCTGCTCGATTTGGTTAGCCTAACAAAAAAAATAGTTCCAAACAAAGATCACAGCAGAACAGTAGCGCATCTCAGAGCAACACACGTTACCAAATTAATCATTTGAGTCATTGATTCAATAACCCATTCATAAAGGCGCTTGCTTCATTCCTGAATGAATTAGTCGTCTGATCAAATCGTTTGAAAAACTCAATGGCTCACTCATTAAGACAGTCACTTGCTGCCACCTACTGGCGGTTTACTTTCATATTTAAAAGTAGCTTACTGTATTTTCCCCAACATTTCATATTTGTATATTAAAAAAACTAATTTTAAAACACATAGCATTATTTATGCAGTTGTAATTTTGGAAAAGGCATTCATGTGTAAATGCAAATAAATGCCATTGATTTCTGCTGCTTCCATTTTTTCTGCAGTGGAAAGAAAGATAAATTTTTGTTGAGGCTGATTTCATTTGATTCATGTCTTATTATATTAACTGGAAATTATTAATAAAATGTAAAAAAAATTCTTATGAAACAAAGGTTGATGACACATTTAATAAGGTTAAGAAAAAACTGCCCTTTATATATGGCCTTTATATATGTTGTTGTTATTTTTTGGCTAGTAGAAGTTGTGAATGGCCGGTAAAAAATGTATTAGCCAAATTGTTTGGTGAGTGAAAAAGTTCATTTCAAACACTGTTGCAGACCCCTGGTATAGTAGCATGTATGGGCAGGTCAAGGCAACAGGTTTAGTTGGCGTTTCCCTGGGGAATGGGGAGTATACCCACTTCTCCAGGCACCACTACACCACTGCCGTTAACCAAACGCTTTTCACCTGCCTGAACATCTCTCACCGTTTACGCTCGGATTGATGCACATTAGCAAACACACAGTGCTATTCTACACTTATTTACTTGCCACCTTACACCGTGTCTACATCGGACGCCACAGTTGTCACTGATTATAATGGGTTCAATGCTGTCTTTTGCCATGCTGCTTGTTGCCTTATTTTGCATATTACATTTCAAATTGAATTTTGCTACACATATGCTTCCATACATTTGTCACATGCTGTTAATGGAATATTTAGTAATATTGCTTGTACTCCACAGGCTAAAACAATCCGAGAGTTTGATGAACGTTTCACATCCATCATGTTCGGTTACCCATCCAATGACGATTACTATCGAGACGCGAGCCCCATTCACAAGATCAAGTCTGTGCAGGTGCCGATGCTGTGCCTCAACGCAGCGGACGATGTCTTTTCCCCCAATCACGGTGAGTCGGGTTGCGTGAGAGATTGCAGCCCATTATTTCCTTATTTTTTTAAAAAATGTGACATTTAGGTTTAAGGCTGAAGTGAAAGAAACTACAATTTGATCCATCCATGTGTTTCCTTTCCAGCCTTTCCGGTGGAGGCGGTGAAGCAGAACCCCAATGTGGCCCTGCTCATCACCTGTCACGGCGGCCACATTGGCTTCCTGGAGGGTCTGTGGCCACGGCAGAGCACCTACATGGACCGAGTCTTTCGCCAGTTCACCAGTGCCGTGTTTGAGGACGGCAGCAGTCTGGATGATCTCCACTGACCTTCTCTTTCCATTCCCTCTACAGCAGGGGTGCCCAAACTCGGTCCTGGAGGGCCGGTGTCCTGCAGAGTTTAGCTCCAACCCCAATTAAACACACCTGAAGCAGCTAATCAAGCTCTTACTAGGCATACTAGAAACTTCCCAGCAGGTGTGTTGAGGCAAGTTGGAGCTAAAGTCTGCAGGACACCGGCCCTCCAGGACCGAGTTTGGGCACCCCTGCTCTACAGCCATGAGCAAAAAAATCCGTATACATTTCCAAAATGAAGTGCACAGGTTCACTTGAGGGCCAGGATTGTTTTTTTTTATTTTTTTAGTCTGTTCATTTATTTATTTCTTTATTTTAGTAGTTTTAAGCACATCTCTTTTATTTTATTTCTTAGAAATTCTCGCACGTTCCATCCGCTCATCCGTCCATCCTTTGATGCACTTATTTGTTTCTTAATTGCATGTCTGCGTATGGTTCGCTTAATTAAGTATTTCTAAATGTGCTCTAAGTAAACATCCACCTGGACCACTGAATCATGTTACTCAACATGAATCCACATGAAGATGAGATTGTCCAGAAAAACAACAAGCCTTGAAACCTATTGGGACAATGTCCAGGTTCACCACTAAATCAAAATGTAAAAAAAAAAAAAAAGAATACGTGTTTGCATAAAGAAAATAAAGCTTAATTTAGAAACACCAATTCATTTTTAATTGTAACATTATTCTCGTGACAATTAGGTACATTTCCCCTCATCCTTTTTGCATATGATGTATTATTAAATCACCATTATTTAATTTCAAATAGTACCATGATTTATACTTATAATAGTACTTTGCAAATGCACATTACAAATTAAATAAAATAATTTTTGCTTTTACCCCCCCCCCCCATTTAGATAATTGATATTAGATAATGTTATCACATTGGGCTAAAACTTGCTGACTTTGCTCACACAGGATATAATATAATATTGAGATAATTTTTATGCTTTTTGCCCCCCCTCCCCTCAAAAATGACCTGTCTACAAAAATTGCTTATGAATATCTCATTATGCTATGTTGTTGCCAAATATTGGATTCAATCTTTTTATCAGTACAGTTTTTGCATTTACGTTTGGAGCCGATTGATTATAGGCATCATTGATCTGAGCTTATGCACCTCTTTTTTTTCTTCTTTTGGAGGTGAAGAAGTTTGAGTGAACGTTTTTCACTCAAAACCTGAGGTGCGTAAGTTCTGAACAATGAGGCCTACAATCAGTCGGTTCCAAGAAGAAATACAAAACCTGTGCTAATTGAAAAAAAAACAAGCTGACAAAAAGATGAAATCCAATATTTCATGATAATACTGCATAATGACAGATTTCCAAGCAATTTAAAAGACTATTCATTTTTTTGACTGGAAACACTAAAATAGGTAAAGCATTTTCAACACAGAACAAGGGTTAATTGTCCTGGAAATAATGCAAAAGACCTGGAGACGTTTGTCAAATTGCACTACTGTAGAAATGGTTGTAGCCAAGAATGTTAAAGGGCATCTGAAAATTTGTTACAGAGACTTTACCTAAACTTCTAATAATGATGCAAGATGCCGTAAAATCACGTCCCAGCAAAGAGGTCACAGTCCAGCAACACGTTCTCCTTCTCGTTCATTGGTTAGCATTTCAACCTAAAACATGTCCGTGCCCAGTTATCTGACCAGTGCTGCATCCAGGCCAGTCCCTTATAGTGTTAAGAAAGGAAGATTTCACTATTATTGTCTACAGTATCAATCGATGTATCACTGAAGTGTGTGAAGCCAGTAGAGACTCGTCATGTATTTACAGACAGTATCTTTCCAATTCTTCACTAACTTGATGTTTAAGTATCTTAAATGTCTGTAGCTTTGTAGCCCTCAGGGACTAACCCCACTTTCTCTGTGTTTTTAGGGCAAGAAAAGATTGTATCATATCACAGTTTTTATTTTTCATAAGAATGTACCGCATGCACTTTTTTCTCATTCATTACTGTTATATTGACATTGACTAACCTTGTAAATGAATCATATTTTTTGACTAGGAATGTGACAATTGCACTAATTTTAGTTGAAGGCACTTCAAACCTGTGTAGCCCTGTAAGTAAAGTGTGTTTTCTTGAACCGGACAGACGTGGCTTCAAGGATTCTGTGAATGTGAAAATGACTTGAGCTACTGTTTGCCTGAACTAAAATAAGCTTGCTTTGAATTTACTTCAGGCTCAAATTGCTTTTTATATGACGGCGCCATTGAAATCCTACCAACAGCTCCTTAAATAATCTAAAAAATGAGAAAAAACATACACAGGAGCGGTCAATAGTTGCGTGAGAATGATAGGAATAGTTCAACCCGAAATGAAGGAGGTATGTACGCCATTGCGATGGCAGTGGTTTTATGAGGAAGCTCTTTTTAAATGATGTAACTATCTATTCCCGAATATAATTGTGCGTAGGGATTTTCATGGAGGAATGATGTGATGTCCAGAACTAGGTGTTAGTTATTGTATATTGACCTTTGTCTGTTCTTATGACGGTGCTGCTTCATATCGCGCTTCTGTCCGTGCTTCAGGGCCGCATCTGCTCCTGTGGACTTTAAAAAGGCTTTCCTCTCTGCTCCCCGTCCATCCTGTTTCTGAGTAGCATGTGTCACTGTTCTGAGCGTCTTGAGTAACTGTACCGACATGCATCACATAACCTGTAGCACAACAGACATATTTTTCCATGAAGACGTCTTTCCTTTTATAGATTTATAAAAGGATTGTGTATTTAACATGTGCAGCAATAAGATTTTAATACAAGATCTATGTCTATGTAGAATAAATATATGCACATGTACTTGTATGGATTATAAGTGCATTTGTGGTCTTAAATAAATTATAGCATTCAACCGTACAGTTTTTTTTTTTTTGGAAATATATTAGTGATGTGGCAATGATTTAATTATGCCCAAATGTCATATGAATACGTCAAAAGAATACAGTATAAAATAGACCTCACAGATCCATTTTTATTCTTTTTTAACAGATAGGAAAAAAATTCAAAAGGAAGTCAAACTAAATGTTATATTGTTTTTATTTATTTATTAAATAAAGTTGCATAATTTTAACTCTTTTACCCCAATTTGGGACATGTCTACATATAACCTAAAATCCTGAATTATGTGATTTTTTTTTAATTTTCCAGCTACAAGCATTGAATCACCTTTAAAACTAAATATTTTAATAAAATCCTAGACTATAGGTTCAAAAAAGAGTAACAGGGTTGATATTTTTCTAAATTAATCTGCGACTCAGTAGAGAATCATTAGTTTGGGATTGCTTTTTAGTTATTTCTGAACATGATTTATAGTAAAATATTTGATTGCTCATTTTTCTGATAATAACTTGAGTAACAGAGCTGAATATTTGAGCTTGACTTGCTGTAGTCAACAATTTGTACAAAATCTGACAATGAAATTATTTACTTATTATTTTCTAAATTATTTACTTCATCCTGTCATGCTGTAGAAAACATTATCATTTAAAGCAAGACACCCCCAGGTCAAGAGTAAAAAAAAGAAGAAAAATTTTATATTTAAATATGCAAACTTGGCATTAGCTAAATAAGCATGCAATAATTTGCATACATTTCCAGAACAAAAATCTGAACATTGGATAAAGCCAGGTTTAAAATTCTTGTTTTATTTTGTGGAAATATTAAGGTTATTACAGACGGGATTTTGGAACACTTTTTATCATTCTATAAATCGGAAAATACTGTTAATAGCCACAAAAAAAGTTGTATAAAATCAGACAAATGATAAATGAAAGCCCTCTATATTAAAAAGCTTTGGAAATACAGTACATAGGAATAAATCTACAAATTGTGGATAAAATTGATAAAGTGCTTTTTGGATGTTTTCTTTTGATGTTAAATCCAAATAACAGTCCAAAATCTCAAGAATGACCAACGCATACAATGTTTTTGCCTTCAAAATCACAAATATGCCGTCTGAACAGCTGCGAACATGACTCGCATATCTATGTCCGTGCTGATAAACTTCAGATGAGCTCGATACAGACATTGTTTGGAGGAACTTTGACCCACGTTCCAAGTCCTTTTCTGTTTTAAATCTCATCCACACTAGGGAAAGGGGAAAGGGAAGTGGTGTGTGACCCATACTCGGAATTTGTCCTCTGCATTTAACCCATCCAAGTGTATGCACACAGTGGTGAACACACACCCGGAGCAGTGGGCAGCCAATGCTGCGGCACCCGGGGAGCAGTTTTGGGGGTTCGGTGCCTTGCTCAAGGGTCTCACCTCAGTTGTGGTATTGAGGGGTGGAGAGAGTGCTGGTTATTCACTCCCCCCACCTACAATCCCTGCCAGACCTGCGACTCGAACCCACAACCTTCGGGTTACAAGTGCAACTCTCTAACCATTAGGCCACAGCTGCCCCTCAAGAGTTCACTAGAAGCTAAGCTTCACTAGAAGCTAACTTTATAAATGCATAGCATTTCTAGCGGTCTGCTATTATAATCTCATTATAAACCTCTAGCCAGATGGAGAAGTATAGTTACCAAGAAGATGAGTGTGACATATGTTTACCTCAGAGTGTTTATGTACAACATAATGTTTCACCGAAAGAAAAATAAGTAGAAATACCATGTACTTTGGAAATACAAGGTTTTCTGGGCACATAAAATATGGTACATGAATAAAGCAAAGTACAATCCGTAGCCATTACTTTAGCATGGTATGGTCAATGTGCTTTTTTGTAACGAACAATTATCTTCAATTCTTTTTGCTTCTGTAGGATACATTTACTGCATATATTCAGCCTTTTATTATTAGCCAGCATGTCTGTTTCTAACAGAGCATATGTCTGCATCTCAGATGTACCTAAGTGAGGAAACTGTGTGAATTTGTGTGTGTTTGGGCATGTAAGTAGGGCATCTGGGCTCTTCTGACTATAATAGGATGTACCAAAGCATCAAAACACCGCCTGCCAGATTTATTTTGGACTCTGTGGTTTACACTTCACTCGAAAAACACACGAAACCACCCACAGGCTTTCACCTTTGGCAGTCATCATGAGGATATCTTGACAACCGGAGTGGACTGATAATGTGTCACACTGCTTTAACAGGGTTAAAGTTCATTACTTCTCTTGGGTTGAGTCGTGGTGTGATTTTAAACAGAGTCCGACAATACTGAGGACAGAGGTGACTTATACAAGGATCATTATCGGTTGATGATTGCTCAGCAAATAAGCACAGCAAACATATGAGACTGTGTTACGGAAATAGAGCATTATAAATGTCAGAACGGCTTATATCAGATAAAACACAGTACGGTATCATAATATACAGTGCTAACTAGTTACAGTAATAATATTACTTTGTGCAGTAACTAGTAGTGTAACTAACTACTAATAAGATTTCAGTAATCATATTACAGTTAACATCCATGAAACTTTTTATGCCTCAACCCGCACTGATTTGAAGTCCAATAGTCCTAGTAGTGCTGTCAAACGATTAATCGCGATTAATCGCATCCAAAATAGAAGTTTTTGTTTACATAATATATGTGTGTGTGAACTGTGGATATTTATTATGTATATACGAATGCACACACATGCATGTATATATTTAAGAAAAATATGAAACATTTAAATGTTAAATATATTTATATATGAAACAAATTATATGAATAAATACATTTAAATATTTTCAAAATATATGCTGTATGTGTGTGTCTTTATATATACATAATAAATATGCACAATACACACACATATATTATGTAAACAAAAACTTTTATTTTGGATGCGATTAATCGCGATTAATTGTTTGACGGCACTAACTCCTAGATTTATTTTCATAAGTTTCAGTCGCACATGAAGTCACCAGCCACCTCCACAAGCTTGGAATATGGAAAAGCTTAAAGTCAGCGCATGGAAATATTGCCATTAGATTGATTTTGTCAGGAGAAAAGATGATAGCAATACATGACTTGCCCGCCCACATCCCTCTGATCCCGATATAAACTGTATAAAACCGTTTTAGAAAACGAAACATTTTCTTACAAACTTATGTGATTTCTTTTGATAAAATACATCATGACATATTATCGTATATGGGTAACAGAGAAATTATAGCTACAATTAGCTTCAAGCTGCACATTAACAAGATCAATATAAGAAGGTCATGCTTTCTACATTTTTGACGTCAGAAAGTTTCACACAAACACTATAAGGTTGTTGATAACACTTTATTACATTCATTTATCTCAACAGCAATAAGAACATTTTTCTGAAATCAAATATTTACTAAACCAAATCCGGCCAGTAGATCACGAGGTAGATGATTTCAAATGGTTCGGTGCTACATATGTTCAGAATATTCACAGCTGACAGGAAAGATGCAAAGATTGTGAGAAGCAAATTGCATAATTTATGTGCACATCAAATTATCTACACATTCGAAAGGTTGTCCAGTGGGTATTTGGCTTTCTTCATCATTACAATCAGTAATCAGTTCTAAACACTCCAGTTGGTTCATAATAAAGTAAACCATATATTTGTTAGGCTTTACATTAGTTCATTTCTAATACATCATCTGTACATAGTTTCAAGTGTGCAAAGCTTTTGGTGACAAATTCAAGGACTTGACCTAACAAAGCGTTCCTGATATTTCAATGATTATCGCAGTCCAAGAAGCTTTTTCAATAAATAAAACAATCCCTCAAAAAAGGGATTTATTTTTCTCATTTTAAATAAATCACCCGAAACAGAAACTAATGGGTCCTAGGTAGATTCTTTGTGCCAAAAGGATGCGTTTGACCCGTGACACATACGGCTCAAAGTGACTCTTCAGTAAATCCAGCCAGAATTCAAAGTCATATATATTAATATCGGCATTTCTTAAAATGTAAACAAAGCTTCTTCTTTTAACATCCAAAAAGTCCTAAACCAATCCAGAACATTCATCTTCTCAAACATACTATATATGAGCTAACTAGCTAGCAAGGTAGCTATCTTTATGAAACGGTCACTGTTTTTCCTGTTTCACTGATATGAATCGTCTCTTCTGGAGTGGAGTTTGGGATTGTGTCGTCGTCATCAGGGTTACTAAAGGCATTTACAGTGTGCAACTCCAAAACATCCCCGGCTACTTCAATAAAGGGAATGTTTCACTGATGATTAATCGATGCTAACTTGAAACAACATGACCTTTTAACTCTGTGGTTAACACTTGAGCTATGTACCAACTAGCATTTACAATCATAAAGAACATCGGCACACATCGGCTGACTCAGGCCGGGATCGAGAAGATCATAAATGGCTTTCTTTAGCGGAAGCTGACAACATGAACTTTGTAACCTCGTGGGTCCATTGCAACGCCCAAACTTGGGCGAGCTAGGAATGTATTTTGGATTACGTCAGGTAATATCTTTGGCAAGATGAAAGATTATAGAAGATTCTTTGTCTTTTCACATTTTGATGACATTGCCCATTGAAATGCTCCCAAGGCTACACACCTAAAAGCATCATGAGCTGTTGTGCGAGCGTCCAGATCGAGGAATTTGTAAGTCTTTGGCGGACAGCGTTAATTATGAGCAGTACATAAAGCAGACAAAAAGAAAGAATAGCAGTAGTAAGTCCTTTTGTCTCCTGACAAAAAACCCTGAGATCATATGTAGAAAGACATATCCTTCGCAGTGTCCTTGCGTGTTAGGACACGCAAAATCACCAACAAACAAAGTTTTTCCAAAATATAAAAAAGGGAAACACAAAATCTGTATCCAGCACAGTATCTATCCTCAAACATTGTCTGAGGTAGTGCTGAACGGATGAGAATCTCAAGTCTTATTCTCTTCAGAAGCAGGAAATGATGCTGGAAAATATCTTCTCTATGTGTTGCAGGGAAATGGAGACGAGGAGATTAGATATGGCGGCCGGTGAGGAAGTAGAGGGGACGGTCCTCGCTGCAGTTGGCCGTCTGAAACTCATCCCGGAGACGAAACTGCCACTCATCCTCCAGCTCCAAACGCACAATAGTCTGACGCAAAGAGCTCCGGTCCTGACAGATCACGCACAGTGTGGCGCCTGCAAGACGAGCGACAGAAATGATGATGATTTAAATCTTCTTATAAGACCACAGTGTGCTTAGAGAGGTGTGCTGTTGCTGTTCTGATGACTCTGATGGACTTGTATATTTGATATCTATGTGGAGTGGCATTTTGGATCATTAAGGTTACACTGTGTCCTGACCATTTTGAAATTAGAATTTGCAATTTTAGTTATAAAAACAAGGTTTTCTGTTTGAGATGACAGAAATGTAAAAGTTTAGGATCAGTAAGATCTTTCTTTGAAAGAAATGTTACTTTTATTCAGCAAGGATTCGTTAAACTGATCAAAAGTGACAGTAAGACATCAAATCAGCATGATTTCTGAAGGATCATGTGACTCTGAAGACTGGAGTAATGACGTTAAAAATTCAGCTTTGCATCACAGGAATAAATTGCATTTTAAAATATATTCAAATAGAAAACAGTTATTTAAAATTGTAATAATATTTCACGATATTAGAGTTTTTACTGTATGTTTTATCAAATAAATGCAGCCTTGGTGAGCAGAAGAGACTTCTTTCAAACAAACAAACAAACAAAAAAAAGCTTACTGACTTAAGTGTATTTTGGATTTTTCTTTTTAATATCATTTTTTTTTCATATTCCGGCTGCAAGGACCCAGCCTCACCTTTGAGGAAGTTGAATTTCTTCAGGAGGCTTGAAACGACAAAGGAGTCACACAAGTAGAGCAGCAGCCCACTGAACATCACCCCCTGATGATCCACATTCACTGAGTGCGGCCGAGAGCTCATGTAACACATCTGAATCTGTAACACAAAGAAAATGCAACAAATTAAATGACTTTTTACCGGCTGAACTAATATGCAGAATATAAACAATCAATACTGTGTCTCAAGTAATTGTTTTCATTTTCTGACTGTCAATACTTATTCATTAATAGATAAAGGGACAGTTCACCCAAAAATGAAAATTCTGTCATCATTTACTCACCCTCAAGTAGTTCCAAACCTGTATGAATGTCTTTGTTCTGCTGAAC
>JAFVLL020027494.1:30366-71160 GCA_021397915.2 Tor tambroides
GCGAAACGTGCAGTAAGGTACATAATTACTGGGTTGCAGAAATGTATGTAGAGGCACGTATTTCCAATGAGCCTGGGTTGCTTAAAATGATGTTATTGTAACCCGACCTTTTTCAGAGCCGTCTCATCCTGAATCCTCTCACAAACAGCTGCAACATCCGCACTTCCTGCTGCCAGAACCTTGTTTGCTGTCAGCTTCCCCAAATGCTTCAATAAAACAGCAATGGGCATCTCTTTCAGCAATGCTTTCCATACCTAAAAAAGGACCAATAAGTAAAATGTCTTCATATCAAGACAAAAATCAAGAAATGCTTTTCGGCCTCTAGGGATTGAAATAAATATATAACTGTTTATTAAAGTGAAATGTGGCTCAGACCTCTTTGGACTTGAGGTGGTTGGTCAGGAGCTGCTCTTTCTCCAGTTTCTGCTCCTCTATGAGATGAATGAGCTCCTGTTCATCAGTGGAGTGCTTGGCTTTCTCCACAGCCTCCAGATACACAAAAACCTTCTGCACATCCTCGGAGTTCTCTTTATCACCATACGCTTCCTGAACCCCTTTCCAGCCTTTTGTGATGTATTTGCAAACAACTGCAACAGCTGCAAAGAACAAGAACACATGCTCAGCTTTCATCATGTGACTTCTGACACAATGTGAGATTTACTACAAAGCATTTAGTTCTGAATGTAAATTCTGATAGGATGAAATGTTTTGGCCGCTGATGTAAAAATCAAAAGCTGATAAAGGCAAAAATAGTCTGTAATTAGCTAATTATACTGTAGACTGCAGTATAAACTGATTACTGTTTTTTTTCATCAATACTAACAAACAATATTCCTTGGTGAGATAATTTTGATAATAAAAATTAATGAGAGAGCTCAGAAGAAATTAAAATGTTTAATGCAGTTACATGGCATGCTGAAAATTACTGCATAGCATTTTTAGAAATTATATCCACTTATAAATAACATCTAATATATAATAATAATAATAATAACAACAACAATTATTAATATTAACATTTACCTCTTTATCATTATTTTGAAAATTCCATTATTTATATTACATTTTGTAGCATATCGAAATGATTCGACGTTTCAAAAAGTGCCATTAGAAATGAACAATATTCCTTGCCAAGATAATTTTGATAATTAATATTAATAAGAGGGCTTGTAATCTATTTGCATGATATGTGAAATATTATTCTTTTTATAATTATTATTTTTTATTCATAATTTTTAAATAATGATTAATGATGATGTAGTTTTTTTATTTGCATAATACTAAAGAACAATACTCCTTGGTGAAACAATTTGGATAATAAATATTAATAAGAGGGCTCAGAATTTATTAAAATGTCTTCTAATGACATGACATGCCGAAAATTAATGCATTGCATTTACATGTATTTATAAAATATTTATATATAAAATATTTGTATTACTTATTTTAATAGATTATATCAGATTATTACGGTGGATGAGAGAGCTCAACGCGCTGCAAATAGAAAAAAGCACCTGCAAATTAAGAAAACAGCTTCTTTACTTGGTTGTGTTGTGAGCATTTGCAACACCTGCTTTCAAACTGATGAAGATGTTTTCTTGATTTGCTGGTGCTTTTTCTATTTGCACATTTCTATTTTGTGTTTTCTGAAGTTGCAGCATGTTGTGCTCTCTCGGCCACTGTAGATTATATCATTATTTTGATCCTTTTATTATTTACATATTTATTTGATTTGTGTTGTGGCTGTCAAAATCATTAAAAAAAATCATAAAAAAGTGTCTTTAGAAGTCAATATATGGGTTATTTCCATAACAATAAACATATTGCTGGTTACTGTCCACAGTAAACACTCACTGTCATTGGTTGGCTTCATGTGGGACAGCCTGAGGAGGTCCTGGTGGGACCAGCCCGCTCTGTGCTTGCACTTGGTCACGGTCCGCGCCAGGCTCATACCGTCCTGGCTGTTGTACCAATCAGTCACGGCCCTCCGCAGAGCCCGGCCCCACATCCCAGAGCCCTGCTTCAGCTCTTTCTTGTACTGCACAAATGTGAAGAGCTGCACGGGCGTCCGACACAGTTCCTTCAGCGCCCGTAAGGCGGCCTGCTTGGTCTTGCAGTCTGCGTGCTGCGAGCAGACAGCCAGGGCGAAGAGGCTGGGGTTGGGACGGACAGAGCGGCCCTCCAGATTCGAGCGTCTGATCTCCTCCACCGCCTCACAGCCCCGTCCCTCCTCGATGAGCTGCATCAAGGACAGGGCGTTCTCTATGCCCAGAGGACACTCTTTAGTGCTGTATGTGGCGCTCTCAGAGCCGTAACAGAGGAAGCGGCGCAGACTTACAGCTGCGGTCACAGATCTGCCCGACGAGTTCAGCACCTGTTCATTAACGACTGACAGCTGCTCTGGATGAGATGCTGGATCCATACTTAACCGTCTTTCAGTCCTAAAGACAGACCACAGCTGTCAACATTACACTCTGAACACAGGACATCAACAGAAATAAATAACCCTATTAAAAACATCTATATATATATATATATATATATATATATTTATTTATTTTTTTTAACCATAGTAATAACATACATACCAAAAAAGTACCAATATATTATGTGTATGTGTGAAAATTTATATATGTATATATAATATACATATATAAGAATATTTTCACACATACACATAATATCATAATATTTTGGTACGTTTTTGGTATGTATGTTTTATATATATATATATATATATATATATATATATATATGCACACACACACAAATATTATTATAAAATTAATATATATCTCTAAAAATAGCAATATATAATATAAAATACACCTTTAGATACTTATATATATATATATACACACACACACACAACTAGTGATCGACCGATATTGATTTTTTAGAACCGATACCGATACCAATTATTTGCATGTTTATGTGCCCGATAACCGATATGCAGAACCGAATTAAATAAATATATACATACTTTTAATATTTATGTATGCATGTGTATAACACATACAGTTATAAATAACAAATAAAATTAAAAATAAATGTATAAAAATAAATATCTTTAAATGTTTACTTAGATATCTAAAATCACAAAAAAATAAAGATATTTAAATTTTAACTTTTAATATTTATGTATTTGTTGTGTATAACATAAATAAAATTATAAATTATAAATAAGTATATATATATATATATATATATAACATAGATGTGTTTATATATGTGTGTGTATACACACGTGAGATAAATATTAAATATAATATTTCAAATATGTATATTTATGTACAATAAATGTTATATAATAAGAAATATTAAGTATGAAATGTAGTAAGTAAATAAATATTTTTAATAATGATGTGTGTGTGTGTGTGTGTGTGAAACAAATAAAATGATAAATTATAAATAACTTAAAATTCAAAATAAATATATATATATAAATAAATATCTATCTTTAAATATTACATTTAAAAACAAACAAAAATAAACAGATATCTATCTTGAAATATTTACTTATATATGTACAGCTGTTACATGTGTTATAGTTCTACAAACACACACACACACACACACACACACACACACACACCCCCCATGGTATTACATACGATCACGTTCGTACTTTTTTGTGAGTGCTAAATTTTTAATAATAAATGTTAAATGATGCAATAATAATGACACGACTTTTTAAGTGCAACTTGCTATAATACAACTCCAAGTACACTTCATTGTAGCTTTTAACATTTTAATAAAGCAATTTATATGTTTGTACATGGCTGAGCTCTTCAAAGCGTGTCAGACTGAGCGCATCATTTTGTTTTGTCAGCTTTATGAGGCTCAGATCACTAGCGCCTTTAATCCTGTTAGCCAGTTAGCCAGAGCGAACAAAACCTCCTCAAAACACACTCATCCAGCCAATAAAGTTCACACTGAGCTGCTCCATCACACCCATACTACATCACCGATCAACAACATCAAGACCACAACCTTTAAATCACACACACACAAGATGATGAAGTAGGGAGGGGTAGACGGGGATCAGTTAGCCTGATGCTAACATACATCACTCTGTGACCGCTCAATAAACTCTCTCGCTGAATTAACAAGTATATCAAAATGCAGCTGGAAAACTTTTAATAAGTCCAAAAGCTCTCTACCTGCGGTTGTCCTCAGCCAAAGTCTCTAGATCTTCCCGAGAGTCAGAGCTCCTCCCTAAAAAATCAGAGTCAAGGAAGAAGAGAACAGCGAAGATTCCCGATTGAGCTCAACACAATGGCCGCATCCCAAAACCTAGTGACACTCCTAGCTAGACATCATTGGAGAGCACTGGAACGCGATCAGCAACTTTTGGGGGATTAGAACTTTCAGAGTTAAAAGAATCATGCGACATCATACGCAACTTCTGATGACTCGGAATGCGCCACTGAATACTTTAAAACGCTGTCTAGGTAGGCAGCTCACTACGTTTTGAGACACAACTCACAACAACGTTCCAACCAGCAGTAAGAAAATAAATACACACACACACACTTGTTCTGCTATCCTTGTGGGGACTCTCATAGGCATAATGTTGTTCTGCTGTACAGACCGTATTTTCTATCATCCTACACCAACCCTACACCTAAACCTACCCCTTACAGGAAAATTTTCTGCATTTTTACATTTTCAAAAAACTTCATTCTGTGTGATTTATAAGCTTGTTTACCCGTGGGGACCTCAATTTAGGTCCCCACCGTAGCCCCTAAGAATCCCCATGAGGCTGTGTGTATTCAGGTCTAAGTCCCCACCAGGATAGAAAAAACAAGTACACACACACACACACACACACACATATTTGTCCAAAGAGAATATAGACATAATGATGATCAATAAATGATGAATAATAATAAATAAATAAATAAATATTTTTTTTTTATATGGTAAATGTTGGATTGACAAATGGTTTGCGAACTGTACCCTGTAACAAAATCTCAAATGCTCTCATTTTTGGGTTATATCAAGAATATATTTCTAAAATATTTTAAATATATATTTTTTCCAGCATATAGGTGTAAAACATATAACTTCATGTTTATAAGCATTCTAATTACATATCCATTAAATTAGTTTTTTTAAAAAACTAATATTTAATTCTTTAAAACCCAGAGCATTTCATCACAGTACAGCAGTAGTTCAAGTTCAAGTTGAGCTTTATTGTCATTCCGCTACATGTGGGGACATACAGTGGAACAAAATGTCGTGCCTCACAGGACCACGGTGCTACATACATACAGACATACAACAATGAAGTATGGGGGTCCATGTTTCAGGAGGTAGGGGTTTGCATGGGGTTTCAAAGAGGGGCGGGGGGATTTGAGTTCAGGGCTCTCACAGCCTGGGGGAAAAAGCTGTTGGGCAGTCTGGCGGAGCGGGCTCTGATGCTCCGGTACCGTCTTCCTGATGGTAGGAGCTGGAAGAGACTGTGGGAGGGATGGGTGGGATCCTTCACGATGCTGTTGGTTTTGCTGGAGCATCGTGCAAGGAAAATGTCCATGATGGATGGGAGAGGGGCACCGATGATCTTTGCAGCCGTGTTCACTGTCTGCTGTAATATATAAAACAACAAGTAATATATAACAACAAGTAATATATAAAACAACAAAATACATGACAGCCATAAAAATATTTACAATAAATGTTTGGTATGAAATTGTTATTTACACTTGTGAACTGTTATAGAACCTTTATTATTAAAAAAAAAAATAAATAAATAAATGTTGTATACTAGCCCTAAAAGAGAAAAAACACAGTAGTTACACCAACAGAGTATTTTGACTGATTTGAGGTTAATTAAAGTGTACAAAATCCAGTTTTCTGAAGATATTGTAATTATACAGTACATAGTAATTTTCTATTATCATGTACTTTAAAATAAAAATATATATAAAATAATAATAATGATAATAATAATAATAATTTTCCAACCTCATGTGTGTTTAAACAGTTGCCTTTAGGTTCACATATGACAGATTGTGCTAACATAGCCTAATAATTTACTTGGAAAGAACAGATTAAAATGTTTAAATGTAAAACATAACAAGATATTGAATCTCCATTGAATCTGATTATTTTAGAGACTTTTACGTAACAACTGCCCTTTTATATTATTTATTTATTTCTATAAAAATGTTAACCTTTGTCATTTTCTGTATTTTCTTCAATGCACAATGTTTACTCTTTTCTTATGTTTCATTGCACCTTTTATTTGTAACATTTCATTAAATGTTGATTCTTAGGGAACTGGTCTCATTAGATGATTTTAAAGTGATTTTAAATGATTTGGAGACGGAAACATATGGTTGCACATGCTTTGTCTGATTTAGTTATGTATTGATTATGGATGGATGTTATTTGTTAGACCCACGTGAGTTTTGTGTTGCTGACAATCTTGGCCAGGGCGCTTATGTAAAAGAGATTTTTAATCTTAATGTGTTTTTCCTGGTAAAATAATGGTTATAATAATACAACAAAAAAAAAAAATGTATCAAAAAAGCAACATTCATGCACTATCAAGCAAATTTTAATGTCGCACATGAAACGCGTCATCATAACATCGATATTATCCGCACTACGCCTCTCTACCTATTTATTTCTGTGATGAAAAGACAGTCTAGTTTTACAAGAAACGACCACTGCGCAATGTAAAATACATCTCAGTTCAGCAGAAAAATAAAAACCTAACAAAATACAACAGACCAGACAGACAACTTACTGTTTGTACTGCATTAACAAAAGTGACCGCTTCGATTGGATCCTCACTTCACTAGAGGGCGCTATCCTGCAGCTTTTCTGTCTATTTTCATCAAAAACGGGGTTACCCAAGGTACTGAGCAGACAAACTCTCTCATAAATCTGCCGTAGTTATTTTATACTATCATTAATAAAATGACAATCGCATTTTATATAGCTGCTTTCCAGTGCTCTACGTAAG
Source organism: Tor tambroides (assembly GCA_021397915.2). NCBI lineage: Eukaryota > Metazoa > Chordata > Actinopteri > Cypriniformes > Cyprinidae > Tor > Tor tambroides. Next base: position 37,343 of record JAFVLL020027494.1, read on the forward strand.
CCAGATGTTAAGACAGCAGAAACTTAAATGTGGCAGGTAAATGACAAAGTAATCCACATAAAGATAACCAACGAGCTAAAATGTTAATGAATAATAGGCCTAAGGTCAAAAACTGGACGACACTCGTGAATATTAATTAGGTTGGACTGACGTTGCTTAGTAACCTTCCTTGAGCGTCCACTCGGTCCACTCACGTACCCTAATTAATATTCATGACCAAGACCGCAGCATAGTAGGATTCATACATTCACCGCTGAGCCGCATTTCAGCAACTCCTTGTTGAAAAATGTACATTTCAGAACTTCACCGTCCAAATTTACATGTACCAGAGCCTCCTCCCTGACACACAAATGGAAATCCGCTCAAGCAGCCCCAGTAAAATGCGTGTTATAAAATGTCCATTTATGCAACCACAAACGATTCTGATTGGTTAGTCGCTTTTACGTTGAGTAAAGTAACACGCATCACGTGACACGTGGCTAGTTTACTTTATTTTAGTTATAAATACCCAAAACTGATTTACATTTATTTTAATATTGAATTGCCTTTAATATTTGTTGGTAAATACAGATATTTATTAATATTTATATTCAGGGTCCACTGTTGTGTGTACGTTTTAGCTTCACAAATTATCCTAAGGTAGACAGCTTTTTTTTTTATTAATGCTCAAAAATCAAAAACAGTATACAAAAAGTAATACAAACATCAACATAAAAATTATAGAGAATAACATCAAAATAAAATGAAATAAAAACAAATAAAGAAGAAAAAGGGGGTGTTTAATACATTACAATCTGTAAAAACTAATTTGAGACTTACACGTCATTAAAGATGGGAAAAGAGTTACAGACAGATAAAGTTTTTAAAGCTTTTTGGTTCTTAGACAACTGGACCAATGAAAGGCATTGTTCAAATTCTTTTATGAAAACAAAAGAGAGAGGTCTGGAGATTGAATAGGCCTATTTGCATCTGTGGATGCGGAATTTTGCAAGAAGCAAAATCAGATTCACTATATAAAACTGTTTTTTTTTTTTTTTTTTTTTTAGATTGTTCATACTCACTAAAACCCAGCACTACATCCTTCCAAAACAGGACACATTCATTATAAATTTTACTCCTAATGAAACTTAAAACGTCTTGCCAAAATTTCTTTGTAAACGGACAGTTCCAAAAGAGATGGACAACAGTTTCAACAGAGTCATCACAAAGAGAGCAACTGGAGGAAATATCACTTTTGAAATTTTTCATGTAGGCTAATGAGTTTGCAGGATAGAACTGTAGATAGATTTTTTAAAACAAATTTTAAGTAGGCCTATATTATATAGGCAAACGAACATAAAATCAACCCATTTTATGGTTTTACTCCAAAACCAAGCAGCATTAGACCATATTAAAAACTGATTAAAAAACACCACTCAATATTTCTTCAATATTTGTGAGATTTCCAAATGATTTATTTGAATAATTAATGTATTTTATTCAGAGTTGTGTTTTCTCGTGTATTTTATCCCCCCTTCTGTCGTTCCTGTTTTTATATACTTCTTAATAATTCTTGGCGAAAACAAACCTACCAACAGAGTTGAGCAGTCGTCGTTTTTCGGCCGCTTTCATCTACCATGTGGCTTTAAACGGACATTGACGCAATCCAATCACACAACGAATAAGACATGCCGACTCGTAAGCCCCGCCCCCTTCCTCTGCGTTCAGTTTTCCGTTCTACCGGGTTGCATTTCTCTGGGTAGCACTGCCTTGCCTCGCAGAGCGCCACCCATCCTCCCGTATTTAAACTCTCCTGTCTCCGTTCACCTTTGCATTTGGACGCACATCCTTTCATCCAGCAGCAGCAGCAGCCCAAGCGTCTCGTCTCACTAGCCGGAACCGTGGGCTTTATAGGGCAATGATCTCACTGGAGCTTAATTTTAATTTATTTACGAGTGACCTTTCACATTACCTCAAAAACCAAGTTAAAGTCGGGCTGTTCGGCTCTGGGGTTGGACTATCTGTAGTGCTCGGGTTCAGCGCCGCTTATGCCTGTTACTACCTGATCTCTGTGGCCAAGGTAAGAATCGCGACCGTACATCCGAATCGGCAGTGTTCACATTCGCGATTGGGTCATATTTGCTGCGGTCGACAGGGCCAATCGGTGCACGAGGACTACCGGCGAATGATGTCATAATGCAAGAGGCTGTATTACGTCATTTCAGTCCTGTCAGTCCGCATGATGTAGGGCTACGAGTGAGCAGAGCGGATTTTAATGTCATAATGCGCCTTGAAATATGTCATTTGTCAAAAGTTTGTCATTTGTCAAAAGTTCATTTTGAAACATATAGACAGGTAAAAACAGTGCCATAAAAGCATATTTACCAATTTTTACAGCTAATTCGGGGAAATCAAATTTAAGGTAGTGACACTGCATATTATATTAGAATTCAATAGTTTTCTGATTTTCACCACAGAGAACAAAACACTGATTGATTGGATAATAAACGTTTAGATGGACAAAAATGGCAATTGTTCACCAAGATAGAGCTTGGGTGATTGTCTCTAGTCAAAGCTTTTTTTTTTTTTTTTTTTTTTTTTTTGTAACAATTTGTAATAATAATCAAATATATCTGAATGGTACACACAGAAATGTAAAACTATATAATTAGAAACTATTTAGAAAACGATTACAATTACTATTTTTCATAGGATATTCATGAAGTCGCTAAAATTTCTGTAGGCTGAAAAAGTTTATTTTCTTGATCTAAGTTTGATTTTGGTTTTGTATTTGTATGGCACAATTTTATTCTATTTATATTGTAATAAAACAATACAATACATTTATAATATATAAAATGATGTTAATCACAACTGTTAATAAATTACATTTTTAAAATATATTCAAAGCAGTTATTTTAAATAGTTAAAATATTAAAAAATGTTACTGCTTTTGCTGTACTTTGGCTCAAATAAATGCAGGCTTGGTGAGCAGAAGAGGCTTCTTTAAAAAAACATTAAAAATCTTACTGTTCAAAAACTTTTGACTGGTAGTGTATATTATATTATAAAATAATAATAATAATATGTTTATTTATTTTATCATATAGAATTGTAATATGACTAATAAATACGTATGATATATTATGATTAAAATGATGGTTGTTTACTAAAAAGTAGTTTAAATTCTTCGATATCAGGATTCAAATTTTGAAAAAATGCAAATCAAATAAATATATAAAATTGGGGAAGGGGGGGGGGGGGGATACAGGAATTAAAAGTCTGGCTGTTTTTCTATTCTACAAATATTTTTAATCGTTCTAGTTTTGCTTTCTGAGAGAATCACCGATCCGTTTGCTCTTTGTTTTGCAGAAACCCATGCTGATAGCTGGAGGAAATAAGTTTCATCAGTTCCTGAGGGACAAATGCCCCGTGGTCTCAGAGACGTACTACCCCACGTTCTGGTGCTGGGAGAGCCGGGTACAAACGCTGCTCAGACCCTTCGTGACCGCCAAGCCCTGGGTCAACTACAGAAAGTGAGCGCATTTCCCTCACAGTCAAAATGTGTTTTGTGCTGTCAGTGTGGCAGGACAGCTGTTTAACTCCACAAAGCCAAGAAATGCTTTCAAAGAAGTGCACAGTTATCGATAATGGGTGATAATTACTCTGGCATCTTTCAAAATCAAACCATTTCAAAGACTTAATGTCAGAGGAAGTGGTTGTTCGCAGTGGCAGGTTTGTTTTAGGCAGGAAATGAACATTTTCTCTGAATATGCATTGAATGTAGCTCCTATATTTAATTTGCCATCGGGGTCCATTTACAATCTTCAGGTATAAGAAAGATTAAGCAAGAATAGCAGTCTGAAGGTAATTTTGCCAAAAGCTGTGTCTCCTTATGCTGTAAGATAGCATTTACACTGAAGCTGCCACCATTTCTCCACTTGAGGATATGTTTTGCCTTCTTTAACATATAAAAGTGCCCTTGGTAGATGATCAGAGAGCTTCTTTCAGCATTCATTTCATTGATTGTCTGATGCAGTGAGAGAGTAGCTCTAATGTTCAGAGGACTCCTGTTCTCAGCAATATGAAGAGAGAAAGAGAGAGTGTGGCTTATATCAGCTTTCCTCTTCTGATGATCGCATGTTATGGGAATCAGTACACGGTTGCAAGTAATGGAGCAAATATAGAAGGTCATATTTCAGCCTATAATCAAAAGTGACAAAATAAATTCTGTTTTATATAAAGAAAACATACTTTAGGATTTTTACAAATGTATTCAGTACGTATAAAGAAATTAATAGCATGTTCAAAAAATCAAATAAATCATGCATACTTTCAGTGGAGATTACTATTAGCTTTATCTCTGTGGTCATCATATTATACGCCTCTTTCAGAATCAAATAAAGTCTGAGACAGCTGCCATATTGACCAACGCAACATAAATAAAAGTCTTTTTTTATAAGCTTTTTACGAATGTTTGCACATAGTTATTATTTGCATATAGATATTATATATTATATATTTTAATAAAAACAATAGATATTATTGTAAGTTCATTATTACAATTAAGACATTTTCACCAAAATCACTTTCACATTACTTGTAAAAAAATCAACTTAAAAAAAAAAAACTACAGTAATTGCTTGAGTGTTGGGAAAACAATGCAAAAAAAAAAAAAGTAAATAACTAATTAAAAATTGTAAAGGTCCAAGAATTTCTTTTTTTTCATGCAAAATCTCACCCTTTTTTTTGGAGCGATATATAATCCAAGTATTACCTGTTTTTTGTGAGATTGACCTTTTTTTACTTTGTAAGTTTTTATTAATATGTAATAACTTGACCTTACGGTGATTATTATTGTTATTTTTTGTATTTTACAGTGAAATAGTATTTTTACAATAATAATGTTTCCTGTTTTGTTTAATCTTCTTATTCAATAATAAGAAATATCATATTTTTTCCATCACAATACAGGAAAAAAATCTCTTGCTACTTCCCTTACATTGCAGCTTCCGGGATTTGAACATTGTTTGCAACAAAAAATCGAAATGTTTCTAAACGAATCAGTGTTTTCTGTGGCGAATGGCGGCATGTTTATCATATGGTAGAAACTATCAGTTATTGATTCGGTTAAACTGATTCAGTGCTGCAGTGCATCTCTCACTAAACCAATTTAGAGGCTAAATCGGCCCCTGTGTATTTCTGCTCAGCGATCAGAGAAGATGAATGCACGCAAAAACAGTTCGACTCGTCACCTGCGTTGCTTTTAACGGGATTGGAATCAATAGCTAATCCGTTTCCTCCGTCTCAATATGCGGGCGGCGTGAGAGACGCACATGTGTCTGAGCGAGCAAATCTGCTTACGGATCCTGCTGTTTGTATGGAATGATCGGGGACAGTGTTTGAAGTCAAGGGCGTCTGAGTTTGACCGTCCCAGCAGCTGCGCATTCCCATTAGGAAGGGAGGGTGTGATGCATGCTGGGACGCACTGAACGCTCTCGTGTGTGATGTCATCTGTCTCTGACAGCGCCGATGAGCTTCAATGCCATGTAGTCAGGTGTGAAATTGGAGCTTCTGTTTTGGAAACAGAATGTCCTGGGAAAACAGATCCAAATGGGATAGAGCAACATCAAATACCAGCAATATTTGCGCTTTCTCTTCAGACTTATTGTCTCAAATCTCGGTACCAAAGGAATCTAGGTTGTTGAATGTCACAGAAAGTAGTTTGGACTAAACAACCAAAGTAGTTTGATTTGTGTTTGCAGTACAGCACTTGCAAAAGAAGTCTGTTGGGCAAGGCTTTGTTAAGCAGTAAAACACATTTTCAAAGTTAAGTCACATACATTTATTTAGTGCTTTATTCATTGGTTTGTTTAAAAGCAGCTTTGCAATAATAAGCAGCATTAAGGTTGCAAAATACTTAAATTATTGAACAAATTCTACATTTAATTTTACAGTTGTGCTGTAAAATAAAGTGATTATTAATGTTATTTTTCTTCGTTACACAATGTTTTATTTTGTGAAATAAAAGTGAAATAGTATTTTTGCAATAGTAATATTTCTTATTTTCTTTAATATTTTCATTTATTAAAAATAAATATAATAAGTAATAATTAATATTATTATTACTATTATTTAAAAAGTACCACAAACCTTGAGCTTTTTAAATAGCATTTTAATTGTAATATTTTTGCAATAGTAATATTCCTTTCTTTCATATTTTCATGTATTAATAATTAATATAACAAATTATTATTAGTAGTATTATTAGTATTATCTTGAGACATAATCACATCATTTTTGGCCAAATCGTGAACCCCTATAAAAAGTACAGCAATATTGGAGCTTTTATAATAGCATTTTTAATTGCAATATTGTTTTGAATATTTTTCCTAATTTTTAAAAAATATTTTCATTTATTAATAAGAAATGTAACATATTATTATTATTATTATCTTGATACATAATCAGCAAAACTGGAGCTTTTATAATAGTATTTTTAATTACAGTCACAATTTATATCAGAAAAAATGCTATTTGATTTTCCCCCAATATTCTACAGCCCTAGTGTCAGTATTTTGGCCATTGTGTCAATATATGTTGAATTCAGTTTTGTTGTGCATTTATTAAAAGCATTTATTGTTCTGCAGAAATGTTACTGAAAGCTGATAGATTGTCATTGTAAGCGCTATGCCAGATTGCTCTCTCACTGTCTGGCATTTTGAGAGGTGGGATTTACATGTCTATAAAAAACTTTCCCACATTCGGAGTGCAAGCCGTTCTTGATGGCAGTGACTGCAGACAGACTTGGTCTAGAGTGCATATTTAATGTTGGCTCTGAAATTACATCGCACACATGTAGCTCTACATGACGTCTGGTCTCTGAGAAAGCTGCCTTTAGTGTAGAGCTGTAAAAGAACACGAGAGCCCTTTGACACAGATTCTCTCCGCAGCGTCTCTGGAGGAGTCAGACGCTTCCAGCAGAGTCATGATAAGGCCATATAAAACAACAGAAGAGTCCATCTGCTGTAAATACATCACTCATGAGCAATATCAGGTGAATTTAGGCAATTTTCTGAATATATACCTACTGTATATGAAGGCTGAACTTCATAGAGAACATTTATATTTCAAATAGTTTTGAGGGAATAATTTGTCAAATAAGTGCTTCTTTAACAATTAATTTCTCATATACTATGATTAAATAAAAGTTTGGGGTCTATTTTGTAAAAATGTTTTTGAATAAAAAAGTCTTTTATGCTCACTAAGGCTGTATTTATTTGATTTTTTTTTTTTTAAAAATCAAAAGTAATATTGTGAAATATTTTTCATTTTTTTAAATAGTTGTATTCTATTTGAATATATTTTAAAATCATTTATTTCTGTGATGCCAAGCTGAATTTTCAGCATCATTACTCCAGTCTTCAGTTGTTACATGATTCTTCAGAAATCATTCTAATACGCTGATTTACTGCTGAAGAAATATTTCTTCTTCTTATTATTATTATTATAAATATTTCTTCTTCTTCAGAAACCTCTGCAAATGATCCAGTGTGTGAGTGAACTGTCTGAATGAATCAAACTGAATCAAACTATTTCAGACCTATTCGCAAACCTGTTTGCCCGATTAGGTCGAAAGAGTGATTCATGTGTGAATCTGCCATCACTAGTTCTGAATCTAAACACACGACTTGATTACTGGAATATCATCAGAGAAAATGACTCTCAGGTCAATATACGTCAATCCCATTTACACAAGGATTTATTGGAAAAAATTCCTGGGGTTCATGCCCCATTAAAAAAGCTCTAGCGACACCCCTGCTGACCCCAGACTTTTGAATGGTAGTGTATGTCTATACATTTACTTTAATTCAAATAGCAGCTTACAAATGTCAGCAAGTAAGCAATGTATCATAAAGGTGCCAAAAGATCCACCATAAATGTAATAAATTAGTGATTTTTGATAACTGATGCTGATGTTAACAATAACATGTGCCATTGAAAACCCACATTAGCCAAGCGTAAGCGCTAATGAAGAGGTTGGCGGTAAGCTAACGTCCAGCAGGGGAAGTGATGTCATCTCAGAGCACAAGTGGGATGTGGCTAGTGCCAGACTGCAGACTGACTTTGGCTTTAGACCTGAGAAATACACTGACCATATCCAACTCTAACTCTGTTCACCACTTCAGCTCCACATAACTGACAATTATGTAGTGCTTATTCATAATTATGTAAAATATGCCATAAAATGTCAACAACAACAACAACAAAAAAAACACTAGTGTAGAAACACTTTTCACTCAGAAATTGCAAATCTCGTAAATAATGACAAAGAATCAGCAAGTAATTTATTTAATTAAATGTGACTTTAAATGTGAAGTATAGAGTTTCTTGCAAAACATACTTCAAAAATGTTTTATTTACAACTTTCTTTTCAGTTTGTAATCATTGTGCTATAGTCATTTTTATTCTATGTTTTATGTACAATTATTTTAGTGTAGCAATTGAAATTGTACCACAATTAAAGGCAGGGTAGGTGATTTGGTTCAAAAACATTTTTTGTTATGCTGCTTGAAAGTATCTTCACATTCCGAAAGCAATCACTAAATTAAGTGGTCTAAATGTATTTATATGTATTAAAATCATCTGTGCAAGGCGTAGGACTATGAAATGTTCATCCAATCATATTCCTCGGTCTGAGGGCTACAATAGGCTGTTCTACCTGCCTGTCAGCGTATGCATTTGCATCCCTCCGCGCACCCTGTTTGCACAGACATGATACGTCATCAGTGCGTTCCATTACACTATTGCAGACCGAGAGAGAATGGAAAGTGTTATTACTGTAATATTATGCGCTTTGTACTGTAATGTTTTCTCACCAGTGAATGAGACATGAGGTAATCTGACAGCACTGACGCCGTCTCTCATCGTGTCGGTGGTTAGCCTCTGCTCTGCCTGTACACGTTCATGTGTTTTGGAGGAGGCGTGGCTTTGGAGACTGATTTTGCAAGGAGGGTGAGATCTTATGCTTTCAAAGCTAGCTTGCTATTGCTAGCCTCTCTGAAATTGCCTACCCTACCTTTAAAGGGGACCTATTATGCTCCTTTTTACAAGATGTAAAATAAGACTCTGATGTCCCCAGAGTGTGTATGTGAAGTTTTAGCTCAAAATACCGACAGATAATTTTTTATAGCTTGCTAAAATTGCCGTTTTTAGGGTGTGAGCCAAAAACTGTCCTGATTTCAGTGTGTTACTTTAAATGCGAGTGAGCTTTGCTCCCGGAGAAGAGGGCGGAGCTTCAAGATGTCACGCTCCGGCATTAGCAGTGCTAGCCTTGGCAAATAAACATCCCACGATTAGTACAAGCCTGTTATCTTTACAGAAAACGTACTCCGTTTCAAAGTCAGGTATATGATTGTACTGTGCATAATAAATTTGCGTTTATGAATTGCACAGACAGGGAGCACAGCGCGATAAAAATAACAACATAGCTGGTCTCATGGTGCATGGCATGCTATCACAAACTTTATAAGACCCACTCCTGATTATGAGCTCAACAAACTCAAGCGATCGACTCACATTACTTGCATCTGCAGCACCCAGCACCACCACATTCCTATTCACGATCATTCAAGTCAAGTTCAAGTTCAAGTTGACTTGTGTCATTGAGCTACATGTGGGGACATACAGTGGAACGAAATGCTGTGCCTCACAGGACCACGGTGCTACATAAATACAGACATACAACAATGAAGTAAAAGCAGTAAAAACCTATACACAACTAACCTACTGACAGATTTTGACTATAAATATACTATATATACTGTAAATGGTTACCTATACATAAATAAAAAAATACAAACTATAGGAATGCTTCACATAAATACTGTACATGTGCAAAGAGAAACATCGTAAATCAAGCAGCTGGCTGGGGAACAGTGCAAGATGATTTGTAGTGCATGAGCATGTAAACACATATATTACTGAGACTTTTGTGGGATTATGTACACACAGCAGTGTGTGTGAAAAGTGTCTAGTGTGCATAGAGGAGAGTGTGTTACTACAGGTGGTTTGTACAGGCCCACTCATCTGTGTGTAGCACACTTCGAAGTGCTCAAAAAAAGTTTCCATTTTTTTTGTTTGTTTTTTCCTTTGATGTGGTAAGGTTGGGGGTGTTTGGGAGGGAGTAGGTGAGATGGTCCATGTTTCAGGAGGTAGTGGGTTTGTGTGGGATTTCAGAGGGGGGCATGGTGATTTGAGTTCAGGGCTCTCACAGCCTGGGGGAAAAAGCTGTTGAGCAGTCTGGCGGAGCGGGCTCTGATGCTCCAGTACCGTCTTCCTGATGGTAGGAGCTGGAAGAGACTGTGGGAGGGATGGATGGGGTCCTTCACGATACTGTTGGCTTTGCTGGAGCATCGTGTAAGGAAAATGTCCAAGATGGAGGAGAGAGGGGCACCAATGATCTTTGCAGCTGTGTTCACTGTCCGCTGGAGGGTCTTGAGGTCTACTGCACTATAGTTCCCATACCAGACAGTGATGCAGCTATTCAGCATGCACTCAATGGTTCCCCTGTAGAATGTGGTGAGGATGGGTGGAGGGAGACTTGCTCTTTTCAGCCGGCGGAGAAAGTGTAGGCGCTGTTGTGCCTTCTTGGAGAGTGACATGGTGTTGGTGGTCCAGGTGAGATCCTCTGTGATGTGCACCCCCAGGAATTTAGTGCTGCTAACTCTCTCCACCGTCGAGCTGTCAATGGTCAGTGAGGGGTGGTCAACAGAGTTTCTCCTGAAGTCCGTCACAACCTCCTTTGTCTTCCCCACATTGAGGGACAGGTTGTTAGTGCCACACCATTCAGCCAGTTGTACTTCCTCTCTGTAGTGTGTTTCATCGTTGTTGCTGATGAGACCTACAACTGTTGTGTCGTCAGCAAACTTGATGATGTGGTTGGAGCTGTACTTGGCAGTGCAGTCGTGGGTCAGCAGTGGAAAGAGCAGCGGGCTGAGCACACAGCCTTGTGGGGCACCTGTGCTCAGTGTGGTAGTGCTCGAGGTGTTGTGGCTGACACGGACTGACTGAGGTCTTCTGGTTAGAAAGTCCAGGATCAATTACAGAGTGGTGGAGCGTGACCACAGAGTGAATTCATGAAGACAGCACCAGTGAAAACACACAGAGACAATGGTAGCTTTAGCATCATTAGCCTTACAGAGTGCCAAGAAGTTCTTTCAAAAAGGCAATTTGGAAAACAAACGCACGATACTTACTTTGTCTGGAGCTGACGTTCGCGCAAGAAGTGTTGGTATTGATCCCTACACATATTGGGGACTTTACCGATTTTTTTCAGGGACATTTCCTCAGAAAATGAAGCTTAACCACAGTGTCCTCAGCGGCTCAGCTGAGGGGAGATTATGGCGACTCCTATGTTCTTTAGTGCATCCCAAAACACAACACTTGAAAAGCCTCTTTGGCGCTGACATTGTATAACTCCAGCAGCTACAGTAATCAGTAACGTTAATGGCGGAGGCGGGCCACAGCTTCTCACTCAGGGCTGTGTCTACGCTTATAGGGCAGTGTCACAAATGGGCGGGACTTTTCCCCCTCGGTGACGTGAACAGAGGGAGTATCTGAAACAGCTCGTTCTGAGAGACTGTTTATGATCTTATTAGATTATAAATAAATGAGTGGGTGGAATTTTACCATTATAGGCTGGATGTTTTCACACACTGCAGCCACACAACTGTGTTCAAACACCTTATAAAAGTGATTTTTGCATAATAGGTCCCCTTTAACATATGTAGGGGCAGCCGTGGCCTGACGGATGAGGCCCGGTTTGTAACCCAAAGGAGTGACGGTTGAGGCTGGAATCCGGCAGGGATTGTAGGTGGGGGGAGTGAATAACCAGCACTCTCTCCACCCTCAATACCACGACTGAGGTGAGACCCTTGAGCAAGGCACCGAAACCCCAAAACTGCTCCCCGGGCGCCGCAACATGGCTGCCCACTGCTCCGGGTGTATGTTCACTACGGTGTGCATGCACTTGGATGGGTTAAATGCAGAGAACAAATTCCAAGTACGGGTCACGATACTTGGCCACACACCACTTCCCTTCCCCCTTTCAAAAAGGAGTGATTTACAGTAATGCTGACGTGTCTCCATTTATGCATTATTTTTAATGAAACATCATTTTAAATAGTTAGGAATATATTTTACTGATATATTTGTATTGATATATATTCTACTAATATATTTTGTTACAAATACCAAAAATGTTATGCTCTCAGTCAGCTGCGACTAGATTAGTCTGATAGTTTTTTGGAAAATCATTTCAATCAGGATCTCCATCACTTTAAATATAGAAGTTCACAACCCAGATATGGAATATTTTACATGCTTAAGCATTAAAGTTTGCATTATAAAAGCACAAACTCTTTAAAAGGCATTTACACATAAGCACATTCAATCCAATTTCATTCATACTGTACATTTTTAGTGGCTTAAGAGGCTGCTGTGGTGTGATATGGATTACCATACAACCGTTGTACTACCATGGTACTTTATGGTACTTTTGTTAGTTGAGTTGCATTTCTATAACAGTTTCTCTCTTTGTACTATTTTTGAGCACTTAAGCTAGTATTAACACACAATTCCACAGTTTCACTGAATGTTCCTCTGGCTAAATTAAGCTGTTCTGTGTGTCCGGCAGTGAGCTCATTAGAGCACCAGATGGAGGCCAGATCTCTCTGGATTGGTTTGACAATGATGACAGCGCATCCCACCCGGAGCAGTCCACGCGCCCCACTGTGCTGCTGCTCCCGGGACTGACGGGCACAAGCCGCGAATCCTACATTCTGCATATGGTACAGCAAAGCCGGGATCTGGGCTACAGGTGAGCAGCCTGGTTCACAGCCTTTAATTTAGAAAAGGGTCATGAGGAATCACAATGTACTTGTTCTCTTGACAAAGAATGCTTGTTATACTATGGAAACAAACTGTAATTTTTAGAACTAACAGATCCACATTTACACATCACAATCAAGCAATTTCCAGTCCAGTCACAGTGAAAAATAATAGCACATCAAGTCTACAAACAAAACTAGCCCAAAACTATGATAGCTCACCCAAAAATGAAAATTCTGTCATAGTTTACTTACCCTAAGGTTGTTCCAAACCTGTGTGAGTTTCTTTCTTCTGTTGAACACAAAAGTAGATGTTTTGAAGTAGGGATGCGCGTATTGACCATTTAACCGTTAACTGACAGCAAGAATTTTAACCGATTAATACTATCAGTTAAACGGTTTAAAAGGATTTTTTTCTACAATTTTTTTTTTTTTTACATTTGCTGCAAGGTGAAAGAAAACATAATGCTATAGAAATTATTTGTTTACTCACAGGCACGTGCCTAGGCTATACACAGATATATTTCCCTGTGCAAGCACCTGCTTCACCTTCACTTAGTTTACTGATGTAGTAAATGCAACACAATGGCAAGTGGCAAAGAACCTTTACACTGTGCAGTTAATCTCTTATTTACATCATGTCTACACTTTCTTTGTTTTAATGAGAGAGTTCGTGAACGTGCCAGCAGAACTGAATGGAACAGCGGCCTTTTGGATGGTGAAAGGATTGTAACTTAACCGCCTCTGATTGGCCACTGCGTTAGTGAAATCAACAGATATGTCTGTGATTGGCTATACTGCTCAACACTGCAAAAACACGCTGTGAATAGAAACATATGACCAGTGGATGAAAAGTCTGCAAATCTTTTGTGATAGTGTTTTTGCCACGGGTCTAACAGTTTACAGGCAGCGCTCCAGTCTATCTGTAGAGCATGTCCACATGTTACTTAAAAAAAAAAAAAACTAGACAGGCTGTACACTGAGGTAGGCCTGCTATATAGTTTTATGTCTGACGGGAAGAACAAGAGCAGTACCGTTCTTCAAAGCGCACAGAAAGATTCAGAGTGTGTTTTAGTTTTGTCATCTTAATTAGATAATTTATAGGCTACATATTTAGTGTAAGCCTATTTATTTTATTCTTTTTTTATTTATATTATTTTATTCTGATTTTCTCTGTTTTCAGAAGCGCTGCTGGTGCGTGATTTATTTGAAGATGTGTGAATCCAGTTGTATGCTGCTGTTTGCACGTTAAAATAAAATATTTGTTCGTATTTTTTATGTATCATCACAGATACTTTTCCATTCTGTTTTTATTTAATACTAATTTATTGTTCTAATTTGATCAGTTAACGGTTAATGATCAGTTAACGAGCGGCGGTTGTCGGTCAGGAAAATTAACCGAAATGAGCATCCCTATTTTGAAGAATGTTGGTAACCAAACAGCTGCTGGTAGCATTGACTTCCATAGTATTTTTTTCCATACTATGAAAGTCGGTGGCTACCAGCAGCTGTTTGGTTGCCAACATTCTTCTTTTGCACTCAACAGAAGAAAGAATCTCAAACAGGTTTGGATCAATTTGAGGGTAAGTAAATTATGACCGGATTTTCATTTTTGGGTGAACTATCCCTTTAAAATGAGCCAAATTCTGCAGAAAAACCTATTTCTACATTTTTAATTTTGAGGTTTTTTTTTTTTATCAAATGTTCTAATTATCAAAAACTGAATCATTTGGAGGAAGAAATGAATTTCGCTGTCAAATTCAACTTACCAGCTCAATGACTCACTGACTTCAGAAGCAAGTTAAGTAGACTACTTTTATGATACTTGTATGGTGCTCCTGCATCCTTTTTATGACTTGCATAATTGATTTTTGTGAATTTTCAATTCTTTGAAGCACAGTAATATAGATAAATTGATATGTGGTTACAGGCATGCTTATATTGGATATTTTACAACAGCTTCACACCTGAGTCAGTTTTATTAATGCACAACTGTGTTCTCCTTCACCTTCAACTTAAATTCTAACTGCACCTGTAGTGCACTTCACATAATTTCCATTAGCTGTGCATATTTTGTACCGCAAGATTCAGAAAGGCTTGAACGGATGCTTTTGTAAGCTTTATACCACACCTGCGCCAGAGCTTGTGTAGCTGTGGTGTACTATAGATCAATGCGTGCTTACAATACTCCTGTTACGTCTTTGTCAGACTCCACTTCTGAAGCTGCCACTTCATGTAGACAGAAAGAGAGAGAGAGAGAGAGAGCGAGTCAACAAACAGCTGAGTTCTGTATTAAAGCCTTCAGGGATGCAGAGACGGGCATTTTCTCCTTTTGGTCATCTGTCAGGAGCTCATTCTTGTAAACCTCGAGAGGCGTGAGGCTGTGGGGGCTACAGCAGCTCACTCAGCATCTTTCTTTGGCCTGTTCTCTGCTTAATGAATTGCAGCTTTGACCAGCTTTGCAGCTTAGCTAAGAGCAACTTTCCATGCCGCAGCAGAAAAAGGCCCACCAGCCGCTGAAGATACACTAACACATAAGCAGTGACGTATGTTAGTAGATGTCAACTTAGTTTTGCAGCTGAGAATGTAAGCTTTTTATTTTAACCTCTTGAAGTTTCAAGGAGTCATTTGCGCACTGACTGATGAATGTGGGGATTTCTGCTGTTTAGATGTTGAAATTGGTCTTTTTCATTTCAAAAAGCAAAAGTTTATAGTAAGTTTATATGTGTTTATAAATAAACGCAGATTAAATGCAGCACTTATTACACAACAAATTACCAATAAATAAATAAATCAACATTAATTTATTTTTTTATAATTATTTGAGAAGAAAGAGACAGTGAAGAGACATGAGAGATGTGAAACTAGTGTAAGACAGAGACAGTGGTCTGTACAGTTTAGCAGTCATTGCATAAAAATATCTGACCCCTGAATGCCATGATTGACCAATCAGAATCAAGTATTCCACAGATCTGTGTAACAGTATGTCCTGGGATGCCATTAGAAAGGTAACAGGGTTGACCGTTTTTGCCATTTATTACAGTCCTCGTGTACAAGGTCAGGACACCACAGGGTTATTATTGTTAACTAAAAATAAAACCATTAAAAAAAAACAACAACAACAACAAAAAACCATTTTATTTACTCAAAAAGCCAATTAAAAAAGGACAAATATCTACTAAAACTATATTAACAGGGTAAGTGATGCCTACTAAACAAGAACAAAATAACAGCACACTGCCACAGCGCTCTCTAAACATGTTTAAACATAGGTTTAAATATTTCCGTCTTTTTCAGGTAGTCAGAAACATTCAAACTTAAAATGCAAGTACCTGAATAGGTGCGGGCAACAAACACAAACACAAGGTACATTCTGAATAGCAATCAAACAAGGAAAACACATAATGCTTCCTGCTGTAAAGCTTTTTTTTTTTCGTTTTAGTTTTAGATGTGAACACAATTACTGAAAGCAATTTGAATCATTTTAGTTTTAGTTAATGATAACAGCATTTATCGTGCAGCCTTAGTTTGCATGTGGAGTAGTACCCAAGAAACTGAGAATAAAATGTAGAGAAAGCAAGTAACTTAAATGGAAGTGCGACATAAAACCTGTTTGAAGGACGAGAGCAGAAAAGCTGCTAGAAGTAGTCAGATAAGGCCTGCAAGATACTGGCCCTGGAGGAATGTAGTTTGACTGTACAGGGCTACATGTTCCATGTTATATCAGATAACTCTGCTCTTGCTCTTATCAACTACATACATGTACTGTATGTGATAAACAGGCAGTGAAACGGGGGGTTATTGCTCTCTTCAAAGCTCCCATGTGCTGGGAAATGATAGCATAACACTTATACACATAAACAATTAATAAAATCTAATGACACAAACCCTTACGCAAGCATTACTATTACTAATATTCATACTTGAACAAGCCTCTAATTCTTTGCCACATAGATGCACCACTTTTGCTGTAGATTTATGATATAATCAGGCAGCTTGTTTAGGAGAGGTGTGTCACTACATTTCTAAGTGATCAGGTTTTCGCCTAGCAACCTTGTAACAATGTGTAAAAACCAGCATTGGTGGAAGTATTGAGACTCAGGGCATGATCCGACAGAAACTCAGGCTGACCCGACAGCATGACCAGACCTCCAAACAGCCTGACCCGATGGAAATGTTGTGGTGGACTCGAGGTCAGCAGAACTACAAACAAACAAACCTGCTTTCAAACGTCACACAGCTCTTCTCTCAGGAGCAATCGGACTAGACTGGCACAGGAAAATGACAACAGTTAAAGGGAAATGCTCACAATAAGGCGACAAGTTTTTATGGTGTGTTTATTCATTACAGGGCAGAAATGATTTAAAATGAGCTTGGTTGTTATTAGCAGGCTTCCTATGCTTATGAAAAACCTGTAAATATCAGAAAAGATGGTTAAAATCATGATTTCCAGGGCTAGAAAAGTAATGGGGAATTATTCAAATATTAAAAGTCAAAGTCAAATAATGAAAGTTCTATAGTTCTAAATATACAGCTTTGTAATTTTCACAGCTGTAAAGAATAATTGACTCTGAACTGATGAATTATTGATGATGGGCATTAATATAAGTGCATTAATCTGTTTGTAATATGTCTTTTGAGCCGTAAAATGTTTGTGTTAATGAAAGAACTACTTAGATTATTACATTTATTCATTTATCAGATGCTTTTAAGACTTGACTTACAAATGAGCGGTGTACTTCTTTACTCTAATAATGAAATGTCTTGACCATTTCTATTAGTTTGAACTTATCTGGAAAGAGTGCGGTAATGCAGTCAACAAAAATCTGGAAATACTTTATATGGAAATACTTTACATAAATGAATCAACTCCTTTAGAACATGTCAACCAATCAGAATCAAGAATTCATCTATGTACAAAAAGTGTCATATATCGACAATTTCTATGAAACTTCTCTTGTGTTTTTCAGATGTGTGGTGTTCAATAACAGAGGCGTATCGGGTGAAAAGTTACTGGTAAGGATAACCTTTTATCTCAATGTTTTGTTCAGCTTTCTGTTTAACATAAATCAAAACGTTGTGATGTTAAGTTTTGGCACAAGCAACACATACTTCTGTCAGCATGATTATTACCAAGTATACATATGGAGCTTGAGTCATTCAAATTGAAGTTATGTAATATTTCTTGTGCAAACAAGCTTTGTATACAAGAGCCTATCGATAAATCCTTTCCTCTGACTCATGAACTTTGTTGGAATTCAGATGGTAATATTTTTGCATCCATCAGAAGAGGCTTAAAATCACTGCAATAATACTCATGTCAGAGAGCTAGCAATAATATGTTTGAACGAGCTGAAATGTGTTGAGAATGTGCTCATAAAAACCTTTGCAATGGATATGTTGTCCCACTGAAATAACCTTGGCCTCTATAGCTTGAAGGACAACACTTATACGTTTAGAATATTTTTCATAAGTAGCACTTAAAGCACAAGAAATGTTTGTATTCGTTTGAAATAAGATTAGCCAGAGACTCTCAGCACACAATCAGTAATCTCATTAATATGCTTGAGACGAAATATCCTTGTTAATACCTCAATACTTAATGTTTCACTCTATGCCTTATATTATTGTATCTTAATAAATGTTGGTTTGCCATTGAGTGCAATGAATACAAGATTTGGCAGAAAATAAACCTATATAGTATAACATATTTTGCATCCCATTATTTGAAATAAAATATCAAACTCTTTTTTTTTTTTTTCAATTTCAACAAATGCTTTTCAATTAAAAGTCCATATGCAAAGTTGCAAACTAAGATAATGGTGCTTTGCGATAATGTTCATACTGTAGACTTTATATAAACCGCATTGATGCACTGAGGTTGTAAGATTCCCTGAGTATAAACACAGAATTCTGGTGTGTGTTTGTGTGTCTATGGTTAGAGATATGAGCCCTCTCTCTTATATCCACTACTCACTGTGCTCTAGACACCTAGGACTTACTGTGCAGCGAACACAGAGGATCTGGAGGTGGTCATTGAACATGTCCAGCGGACCATTGACAAAGCTCCTCTCATGGCAGCTGGGGTTTCTATGGGCGGGTGAGTTTAACACACACACACACACACACACACACACACACACACACACACACACACACACACACACACACACACACACACACACACACACACACACAGACAGAGGGGTTTATCCTGTCCTTAAATGGAAATTCAGCTGCTACGATCACACATACCAGCAGTTTTTTCCACTGATCCGAACTGTACAGTGCCTTTAATTAAATACAGAGTCAGCATGCAGTTACCTGTGTGAAATACTCCACTATTCAAAAGTTTGGGGTCTTCTCTGCTCACCAAGGCTGCATTTATTGCTTAAAAATACAGTAAAACAGTAATATTGTGAAATATTTTTACAATTTAAAATAAGTGTTTTCTAGTTGAATATACTTTAAAAATGTAACTTATTCCTGTGATACAAAGCTGAATTTTCAGCATCATTACTCTAGTCTTCATTGTGACATGATCCTTCAGAAATCATTCTGATATACTGATTTGTTGATCAATAAACATTTCTTTTTATTATCAATGCTTAAAACAGTTGTGCTGCTTAATATTTTTGTGGAAACCGTGATTGAACCATAATTTGGGCTATAATTTCTGCAAAGTGAGAAACACTGACAAAATCATGGAATCCAGTAATAAAAATGAAATTTAAATTTCTTTAAATTTATTGTCCTCTTTTGTAAGTTGCTTTGGATAAAAGCGTCTGCTAAATAACTAAATGTAAATGTAAAGTGTAACAGGGATTTATACGGATTGAAATCAAAAAAAGGGCTGTACAAATAATCAAATCGCAATTAATGTTTGTGATTATTAAACTGCGAAAAGACTATAGACTATAGAATAGACATACAGTATACTATTGTTTGTTAATACTTCATCTATTACAAATGTGCAAAAATGAAACAAACCCATGCACAACTGAAACATTGGCATGATATAATAATGTTCATTCCTGACTTGTATTATACAGTGTCGCCAATTCATGCTTTGTTCGTGCATTTGTTTCCCCATCACGTGATGCAGATGGCATTTCATTTCCCAGATCCACACAGCGTCACTTCACCCTAAATTTATACCTCGTTCTAAGGAAAAGCTGAGTCGGCAACTCAGCGCTCTAATCCGCTCCGTCTTACAGAAAGAAAAGGGTCAGCTTCATACAGCTTACATACAAAAAATAGCAGCCATACATATATATGTATGTGTATGTGTGTTTCTGGATATGTTGTAGCTGCTGTGCTGATATCATATCTTGACACCCTGCAGGATGATGCTGGCGAACTACCTGGGTCGGAAGAGCTCAGAGGTGCGTCTGAAGGGAGTGGTGGTTTTCTCGGCAGGCTGGGATGTGTTTGAGTGCACGGCTTCACTGGAAAAGCCCCTGGACCGCTTCCTCTTCAACTCCTACCTCACCAGCTGCCTGCAGGCATCCGTGGACCGGTCAGTGGGGGATAAACCCAGCTTAATTCACCACAGTCTTGTGTTTGCGTGTGTGTGTGCAGTGCTGTGGCAGAGGACATTGTCCTCCACTGCCCCCTTTTTTGGGTCTGATCTCTTTTGAGTGTTACCAAATGTGCCAAATAAGATTAAACGGAATTTGTTACGTATTTTGCTGAAGTACACCGAGTTTCAGAACAGGATGTTGAAATAAAACTTTGCACATATGGGGCTTTTTCTATTTTAATTAACTGTTAATCAGCTTATCGGCAACTTAAAAAATGCTATAGCGGTACCATGCTACAGTTGTGTTTGATATATACCATGGTACTACTGAATGGCTGTCTGAAATAGAACACTAGCGTACTACTCTTACTATTTCTGTAGTATGCAGTGCACAGTATGCACATTTTCTCTATGCATATAATAACCAAATGACCTTCTATGTTGGCAACAAAGGACACTACGTTGGGTACCATCACCCACATTGCTGTGTGCTCAACTTCACCTGCCATTTGCAATGCTATGGATCAATCAGAATTAATATCAACCACAAATTTGACATCTTTCATTTTTAATGTGATTGGACAGCTAAACACATTTTTACACAAAATTCAATTCAAAATAACTTTTGTCAGGGATAACAACGTGCAGAATTAAACAACTGCTGCTGTATAAGTTTGTATTGTTTCACATACTGTTTTTAAGAATTAGTATGCAGTACAGTGTACACTCACTGGCCACTTTATTGCCTTCAGAACTGCCTTAATTCTCCGTGGCATAGATTCAACAAGGTGTTGGAAACAATCCTCAGAGATTTTGGTCCATATTGACATGATAGCATCACGCAGTTGCTGCAGATTTGTCGGTGGCACATCCATGATGCGAATCTCCCGTTCCACCACATCCCAAAGGTGCTCTATTGGATTTAGATCTGGTGACTGTGGAGGCTATTTGAGTAAAGTGAACTCATTGTCATGTTCAAGAAACCAGTCTGACATGATTTGAGTGTTGTGACATGGTGCATTATCCTGCTGGAAGTAGCCATCAGAAGATGGGTACACTGTAGTCATAAAGGGATGGACATGGTCAGCAACAATACTCAGGTAGGCTGTGGCGTTTAAACGATGCTCAATTGGTACTAAGGGGCCCAAAGTGTGCCAAGAAAATATCCCCCACACCATTACACCACCACCACCACCAGCCTGAATTGTTGAGACAAGGCAGGATGGATCCATGCTTTCATGTTCTTTACGCCAAATTCTGACCCTACCATCTGAATGTCGCAGCAGAAATCGAGACTCATCAGACCAGGCAACGTTTTTCCAATCTTCTATTGTCCAATTTTGGTGAGCCTGTGCGAATTGTAGCCTCCGTTTCCTGTTCTTAGCTGACAGGAGCGGCACCCGGTGTGGTCTTCTGCTGCTGTAGCCCATCTGCTTCAGGGTTCGACGTGTTGTGCGTTCAGAGATGGTATTCTGCATACCTTGGTTGTAACGAGTGGTTATTTGAGTTACTGTTGCCTTTCTATCATCTCTAACCAGTCTGCCCATTCTCCTCTGACCTCTGACATCAACAAGGCATTTTCGTCCACACAACTGCCGCTCACTGGATATTTTCTCTTTTTCGGACCATTCTCTGTAAACCCTAGAGATGGTTGTGCGTGAAAATCCCAGTAGATCAGCAGTTTTTGAAATACTCAGACCAGCCCGTCTAGCACCAACAACCATTCTACGTTCAAAGTCACTTAAATCCCTTTTCTTCCCCATTCTGATGCTCGCTTCCAACTTCAGCAAGTCGTCTCCACCACATCTAGATGCCTAAATGCATTGAGTTGCTGCCATGTGACTGGCTGATTAGCAATTTGTGTTACCAACCAATTGAAAAGGTGTACCTAATAAAGTGGCCGGTGAGTGTATACTGCACAGCATAAAATAGAAGAACCATATTTACCACATTGTTTAAAAAAAGTTACCTAATCTAAATGACCCCGAAAAGGTTTTTTATGCCTTATTTGAATAATAGCCATCCATCCATTTTCCAAACTTCCGGTACTGTGTAGGGTTGCACTATTTGAATAATGTGCTTAAAGTAATAGTTCACCCAAAAATGAAAATTTGCTAAAATTGTACTCTTCCCCAGACCATCCAAGATGTGGATGAGTTTGTTTCTTCATCACATTTGGATAAATGTAGCATTACATCAATAGATCAGCAATGGATCCTTTGCAGTGAGTGGGTGCCGTCAGAATGAGAGCCCAAACAGCTGATAAAAACATCACAATAAACCACAGTCTGATTCTGACGGCACTGCAGAGGATCCACTGGTGAGCAAGTGATGGAATGCTACATTTCTCCAAATCTGATGAAGAAACAAACTCATCCACATCTTGCATGGTCTGGGGGAAAAGTACATTTTCAGCAAATTTTCATTTTTGGATCAACTTTTTCTTTCATTTTAAAGCATAAAATAGGTTATAATTACTTATCCCAAACAGCCAAAACCTGACATTTTCCTCTTTTCTTTTTGCAGTCACAGAACCATTCTTGAAAAAAAATATGACATAGACCATGTGATGAAGGTGAGTCAGCCATTCTGCCATTCTGACTTCACATTCGTCACACAATATTTATGTCGTAATAGTATTATGGCTTGCATTCCACAGGCTAAAACAATCCGAGAGTTTGATGAGCGTTTCACATCCATCATGTTCGGTTATCCATCCAATGACGACTACTATCGAGACGCGAGCCCCATTCACAAGATCAAGTCTGTGCAGGTGCCAATGCTGTGCCTCAACGCAGCGGACGATGTCTTTTCCCCCAATCATGGTGAGTCGGTTGCATCAGAGACTACAGCCTGTTATAAAGTGTATTTTCCTTGTTTTTAAGAAAATGTGACATTTAGGTTCAGGCCCAGTCAGCTGAAATGGTCATGACTTTATCCCATCCACGTTGAGCTAAAAACGGTCTTTCTTCTTCAGCCTTTCCAGTGGAGGCGGTGAAGCAGAACCCCAACGTGGCCCTGCTCATCACCTGTCACGGCGGCCATATTGGCTTCCTGGAGGGTCTGTGGCCACGGCAGAGCACCTACATGGACCGAGTCTTTCGCCAGTTCACCAAGGCCGTGTTTGAGGACGGCAGCAGCCTGGATGATCTGTACTGACCTTCTCTTTCCATTCCCTCTACAGCCATGAGCAAAAAAATCCATATACATTTCCAAAATGAAGGGCACAGGTTCACTCGAGGGCCAGGATTTTTATTTTTTTTTTTGTCTGTTCATCTATTTATTTCTCTCTTTTAGTAGTTTTAAGCACATTTTATTTGCATTCACGGAAATGCTTTTTAGTAATTCTCACACGTTCTATCCGTCCATCCATCGATGCACTTATTTGTTCCTTAATTGCATGTCTGTGTATGACCCTTTTAATTATGTATTTCTAAATATGATTTAACTAAACATCCACCTGGACCACTGAATCACTCATTAGGTGATATTACTCAAAACGAATCCACATGAAGGTGGGAATGTCCAGAAAAACATAGTTTATAGCCTATTGAAACCTAATGGGACAATGTCACAAAGAAATGTCCAGTTCACCACTGACTCAAAATTAAAATGAGAATATGTTTGCATAAAGAAAATGATACCTAAGATAAGACTTTTTCATTGTGACATCAGTTCATCTCAAATAGTACCATGATGTAAACTTATAATAATAGTACTCTGCAAATGCACATTACAGTTTAAAGAATGTAATTGTTGCTTTAAAAAAAAGAAGAAGCAGCACATTTCGTAAGACAGAATCTTAAAAAGAAAGATAGTCTTTTTAACAGTCTTTTTTTACAGCTTGTTTTCTTTCAATTAGCACAGGTTTTGTATTTCTTTTCGAAACGAATGTTCGTAGGCATCATTGATCTAAGTTTAAGCACCTCAATTTTTTGAGGGAGAATCAACTTTTTTCACTCAAAAAACTGGATGTGCTTAAGCTCAGATCAATGAAAATATAAAACCTGTGCTAACTGAAAGAAAACAAGTGGATGAAAAGATTGAATCCATAATTTCATGATGAGAGATTTACAAGCAGTTTAAAAGGCTGGGAACTCTAAATTAGGCAATTAGGTTTTCAACACAGCACAAGGGTTAATTGTCATGGAAATCATGCAAAAAAGGTCACTTTCTGTATGCAAAATACCTAGACTTGTTTTTATGAGATGTTGTCAAATTGCTCTACTGTAGAAATGGGCATTTGTGCAAGTCTGAAAATTTGTTACAGAGATTTTACCTAAACTTATAATAATGACCCAAGAAGCCGAAAACCACGTCCAAGCAAAGAGGTCACAGTCCAGCAACACATTCTCCTTCTCATGTTTAACATACAACACGTCAGTGACCAGTTATCTTTAGTAATTAATGTGCTGCATCCAGGCCTTACCAGTTCAGTCCCTAATAGTGTTAAAAAGGAAGCTATTACTGTCTTTACAGTATCAACTGAAGTATCATCAAAGTGTGTAAAGCCAATAGAGACTCATCATGTGTTCACAGAGAGTATATTTCCAATCCGTCACTAACTTGATGTTTAAGTATCCTAAATGTCTGTAGCTTTGTAGCCCTCAGGGACTAACCTCACTTTCTTTGTGTTTCCTGTTCGTTTGTCTTTTTAGGGCAAGAAAAGATTGTATCATATCAGTTTTTTTTTTTTTTCATAAGAATGTACCGCATGCACTTCTTTTCTCATTCATTACTGTTATATTGACATTGTAAATGAATCATATTTTTGGACTAGGAATGTGAAAATTGCACTAATTTTAGTTGAAGGCGCTAAACCTGTGTAGCCCTGTAAGTAAAGTGTGTTTTCTTGAGCCGGACGGACGTGGCTTCAAGGATTCTGTTAATGTGAAAATGACTTGAGCTACTGTTTGTCTAAACTCAAATATGCTTGCTTTGAATTGACTTCAGGCTCAAATTGCTTTTTATATGATGGCGCCCTTGAAATCCTACCAACAGCTCCTTAAATGATATAAAGAATGAAAAAAAAGGAGCAGTCATTAGTTGTGTGAGAATGACAGGAATAGTTCAACCCAAATTGATGGATGTGCGACGGCAGCGATTTTATGAGGAAGCTCTTTATGAACGATGTAACTGTCTGGATTTTCATGGAGGAATGATATGATGTCCAGAACTAGATGTTAGTTATTGAAACTATGAAACCGCCCAGCCATGTGTTGTATATTGACCTTTGTCTGTTTTTATGACGGTGCTGCTTCATATTGCGCTTCTAACTGTCAGCCGCATCTGCTCCTGTGGACTTTAAAAATGCTTTCCTCTCTGCTTCCCGTCCATCCTGTTTCTGAGTAGCATGTGTCACTGTTCTAAGTGTCTTGAGTAACTGTACCGACATGCATCTCATAACCTGTAGCACAACGGACATATTTTTCCATGAAGACGTCTTTCCTTTTATAGATTTATAAAAGGATTGTGTATTTAACATGTGCAGCAATAAGATTTTAATACAAGATCTATGTCTATGTAGAATAAATATATGCACATGTACTTGTATGGATTATAAGTGCATTTGTGGTCTTAAATAAATGATGGAATTAAACCGTACCGTTTTTCTTTTGAACTATATTAGAGATGTGGTAATGATTTGATTATGCCCTGTTGTAATCTGAATCTCACAGTCAAATATCAAATAATAAAATGCACTTTCCATGAATACAGTATGAAATAGACCTTGCAATTTATTTTAAATAAAGTTGCATCATTTTAAGTCTGTTACTACAATTTGGGAAATACAGCCTAAAATTCCTGATTTTTTTTTTCCAGCTACAAACACTGAATCGTCTTTAAAACAAAATAAACATTTTAATAAAATCCTAGACTAAAGGTTAAAAAAAATGAGTAACAGGGTTGATGTTTTTTTCTAAATGAATCTGTGACTCAGTAGAGAATAGTTAGTTTGGGATTCAATATTGCTTTTTAGTTTTTTATGAACATAAAGTATAGAAACATATTTGATTGCTCATTTTTCTCCCAATAACTTGAGTAACAGAGCTGAATATTTGAGATTGACGATGTATGATTTGTACAAAATCTAAGAAAATGAACTTATTATTACTTACTATTTACTAAATGATTTACTTAATCCTGTCGTGCTGTAGAAAAATTGAATTTAAAGCAAGACACCCCAGGTCAAGAGTAAACTAATATATAATAATAATAATGTTATGTTTAAATATGCAATAAGTTGCATACATTTCCAGAACAGAAATCTGAGCACTGGATAAAGTTCTTGTTAAGGTTATTAGAGATGGGATTTTGGAACTCTTTTTTATCATTCTATAAATCAGAAAATACTGTTAACAGCCACAAAAACAATACATTTTGGAATAAAATCTCTATAAAAAGCTTCAGAAAAGACAGTACATTGGAATAAATCTACAAATTGTGGATAAAATAGACAAAATGCATTTTGGATGTTTTCTTTCCACTAGTCTGAGACATGTTAAAATCTCAAGACTGACCAATGCATGAAAGTACAATGTTTTGCCTGTAGCGTCTTGCATTCAAAATCACGAATATGCCATCTGAACAGCTGCGAGCCTGACTCACAGATCTACATCCGTGCCGATAAACTTCAGATGAGCTCGATACAGACATTGTTTGGAGGAACTTTGACCCACATTCCAAGTTCTTTTCTGTTTTAAATCCCATCCAGCCTAGAAGGCAGACTGCTAAACTCATAAATGTATAGCATATCTAGCAGCCTGCTATAGCCTAATTATAATCTCATTATAAACATCTAGTCAGATGGAGAAGTAGTTACCAAGAAGATGAGTATGACATTAACATTACCAAAGTATATGTTTACCTCAGAGTGTTTATGTACAACATAATGTTTCACAGAAAGAAATTAAGTGGAAATATCATGATTTTAGACTTAATGCAAATATGGACACATACAAATATGGTACATGAATAAAGCAAAGTACCATGGTATTACCATCCCATGCCAATTCTTTAGCATGGTACAGTCATTGTACTTTTTTGTGGTGAACAATTATCTTCAATTCGTTTTGCTTCTGCAGGATACATTTGCTGCATATATTCAGCCTTTTTATTATTAGCCAGTATGTCTGTTTCTAACAGAGAGCATATGTCTGCATCTCAGATGTACCTAAGTGAGGAAACTGTGTGAATTCGTGTGTGTTTGGGCATGTAAGTAGGGCATCTGTGCTCTTCTGACTATAATAGGATGTACCAAAGCATCAAAACACCGCCTGCCAGATTTATTTTGGACTCTGTGGTTTACACTTCACCCGAGCGCCTCACTCGAAAAACACATAAAACCACCCACAGGCTTTCACCCTTGGCAGTCATCATGAGGATATCTTGACAACCGGAGTGGACTGAAAATGTGTCACACTGCTTTAATAGGGTTAAAGTTCATTGCTTCTCTTGAGTTGAACTGTGGTGTGATTTTATACAGAGTCCTACAGTATTGAGGACAGAGGTGACTGTATACAAAGTTCATTATCGTTGATGATTGATGGTTTGACTCAACAAATAAGCTCAGCAAACATACAAGACTGTGTTACGGAAACAGGGCATTAGAAATGTGTCAGAACAGCTTATCATCAATAGATAAAACACAGTAGGCTAAGGTATCAAAGTATAGCACTGTATTACTTCACGTTGTTCGTCTGTTCCGTATTGCACTTGTACAGTTATTTAAACAATAAGTTCATATGAGTAACATATTTTTGACATTTAGGATGCAGTAACACCTCTGTATGCAGCCATCTGAATAGGAATCTTCTATCTGGAATTTCAAACACGAGAGACGCAAAAGTCGAAACATTTCTCCACGCGGTTTTTGCATCGGATTCAAGTTTGTTAAACATAAAACGCACAAATTCACTTCATTGACCACTATAAATCTGCTTAGTTTGGATTTGACCTCCGACTAAAGATGCGATCACATTTATTGTCATGGGCGAAATCCAGTCATTGGAAACCACGTGACTGGAAATTTTGCTCGAAGGCGAAAAGAGTTCCCCAAGCAGATATTTCTTTCTTTCTTATGCTCAAAAACAATATACAGACAATTCTAGTTAACAAAGATAAAAAAAATATATAAATGAACAAAAATCCCCTACGCAGATTTAGGGTCAGATTTACTAAACAGGGCAGTTATCGTTAGAGCGCAATTCCATAAGCGCCGATGGGAAGGGAAAATTCTGCATTTGATTTACTGACAATGCGCACATTAAAGAACACAGATGCAGCCAGATCATTTCCATAATGACCAGTGCAATCTACCAAGAGCAGGGCAAATTATCACCTGCTTTAAGACATGCCTTTTTTGGGCGTTAAATAATGCCGCAATTACCAGTAATTTGACGAGCGCAAACGTTAATAAATCTCGTTGCGTGATTCATTTGAATACTCTCCTCCCATAAATTTTGTGTCTGAAAGGGAAACTCCTACAAATGCATATTCAATAAGGTCAGGGGCAAAAATAACTGTGTCAACGCCTTTTCAGCGCTAATTCTTCACTGCGCGTCTTTAGTACATCCTGACAGTACTATTTTAACGCCCAAAGACGGTTTGCGCTGGCGAAAGCTGTTAGTAAATCTGACCCTTAGAAAGGGGTTCAAACTGGTCACATGGATTTGCTATGTTGACCAAAAGAAAGCTGCTTGATTTGAAATGTACTTCTCTGAGATGTGCTTCATACATCTGACAAGAGTTGGACTTTTTTTGTCAGCGAAAAGTTCTCCTCATATTACCTTTGTGAAATTTCGATGAAGTTTTGCTAATGTGCTTTGGCAATTACGAGCACAGTTGCGTTCTATGAGTATCAAATGGTAGTGGTGTGTTTTGTTCCTGTTTGTGAACGAATCAGTTGAGTTAATGATTCATTTGGAAGAGTTCTTGGAATGCCACTCAGCCAATCAAATTCAAGGAACGGAACGCAAGTTTATTTAGAATTCTATTTTGTCATTTGATTTAGACCACAATAAGCACATACAGAAGTATGTGAGGGTGAGAAGGTCATGTGATTAGCTGAGCTTTCTACATTTTCGAAAGTTTCACATAAACGCTATAACGTTGTCGTTGATAACACTTTATTACATTCATTTATCTCAAAAGCAGTAAGAACATTTTTCTGAAATCAAATGTTTACTAAACCAAAGCCGGCCAGTAGATCATGAGGTAGAAGATTTCAAATGGTTCGGTGCTACATATGTTGAGAATATTCACAGCTGACAGGAACGATGCAAAGATTGTGAGATGCAAATTGCATAATTTATGTGCACATCAAATGATCTACAAATGATACACATTCGAAAGGTTGTCCAGTGGGTATTTGGCTTTCTTCATCATCACCACAATCAGTATCATTACGGGAACTCTCCAGTTGGTTCATAATAATGTAAACCATACATTTGTTAGGCTATTTTGTTTACATTTGTTCATTTCTAATACATCATCTGTACATAGTTTCAAGTGTGCAAAGCTTTTGGTGACGAATTCAAGGACTTGACCTAGCAAAGCATTCCTGACATTTCAATGATTATCAGTCCAAGAAGCTTTTTCAATAAATAAAACAATCCCTCAAAAAAGGAATCCATTTTTCTCATTTTAAATAAATCACCCGAAACAGAAACTAATGGGTCCTAGGTAGATTCTTTGTGCCATGGAAAAATAAAAGAACGCGTTTGAACTGTGACACACATACGGCTCAAAGTAAAACTAGCCAGAATCCAAAGTGACAAAAAGTCTGTCATATATATTAATATCGGCATTTCTTAAAATGTAAACAAAGCTTTTTCTTTTAACATCCAGAAGTCCTAAACACCAAAAAGAACATTCATCTTCTCAAACATACCATATTAGCTAGCCATCTTTATGAAATGGTCATTGTCTTTTCTGTTTCACTGATATTAATCGTATGTTCTGGAGTGGAGTTTGAGATTGTGTCGTCATCAGGGTTTACTTAAGGCATTTACAGTGTGCAACTCCAAAACATTCCCAGCTACTTCAATAATAGGAATGTTCAATATGATGATTAATCAATGCTAACTTTAAACAACATGACCTTTACACTTGAGATACGTACCGACTAGCATTTACAATCAGAAAGAACATCGGCACACATCGGCTGATTCAGGCCGGAATCGAGAAGATCATAAACGGCTTTCTTTAGCGGATGCTGACATCAGTATTTGAACTTTGTAAGCTTGTGGGTCCATTGCAACGCCTAAACTCGAATGACTGACAACTCTGAGGAGCAAGAAATGTTTTTTTGGATTACGTCAGGTAATATCTTTGGCAAGATAAAAGATTATAGGAGATTCTTTGTCTTTTCACCTTGATGACATTGGATTACCCAATGAAATGCTCCCAAGACTACATGTCTAAAAGCATCATGTGCTGTTGTGTGAGCGTCCAGCTTGAGGAGTTTGTAAGTCTTTGGTGGACAGTATTAATGATGAGCAGTACATAAAGCAGGCAAGAAGAACAAAAAGCAGTAGTAAGTCCTTTTGTCTCATGACAAAAAACCCTGAGATCATATGTAGAAGGACATATCCTTCACCAACAAAGAAAGTTTTTCCAAAACGTAAAAAAGGGGAAATGCACAACATCTGTATCCAGCACGGTATCTGTCATCATCTATCGTCAGACATCGTCTGAGGCAGTGCCGAACGCTTGAGAATCTCAAGTCTTATTCTCTTCAGAAGCAGAAACTCTCAGTGCTGGAGAGTTATGATGCTGGAAAACATCTTCTTTATGTGTTGGCATAACAGTTGAAGGGAAATTAGATATGGCGGCCAGTGAGGAAGTAGAGGGGACGGTCCTCGCTGCAGTTGGCCGTCTGAAACTCATCCCGCAGACGAAACTGCCACTCATCCTCCAGCTCCAAACGCACTATAGTCTGACGCAAAGAGCTCCGGTCCTGACAGATCACGCACAGTGTGGCGCCTGCAAGATGAGCGACAGAAATGATGATTTAAAGCTTCTTATAAGACCGCAGTGTGCTTACAATGTGCTATTACTGTTCTGATGACTCTGATGAACTTTTATGTTAACTGTCTATGTGGAGTGGGATTTTGGACCACTGTGTCCTGACTATTTTGAAGTTAGGACTTACGATTTTCATTCTAAAAACCAGGGTTTTGTTTGCGATTATACAAATTTGAAGGTTTTGGATCAGTAAGAAGTTACTTTTATTCAGCAAGGATTCATTAAACTGATCAAAAGTGACAGTCAGACATCAAATCAGCATATAAGAATGATTTCTGAAGGATCATGTGACCCTGAAGAAAATTCAGCTTTGCATCACAGGAATAAATTACATTTTACATTTATGCATTTAGCAGACGCTTTTATCCAAAGCGACTTACATTGCATTCCAGTTACAGTTTTACATTTTATCAGCTCTTGCTTTCCCTGGGAATTGAACCCATAATCTTGGCGTTGCTAGCACCATGCTCTATTATTTGAGCTACAGGAAATTTTAAAATATATTCATATAGAAAAGTTACTTAAAATTGTTATAATATTTCACAATATTAGAGTTTTTACTGTATTTTTTATCAAATAAATGCAGCCTTGGTGAGCACAAGGGACTTCTTTACAAAAACAAACCTTACTGACTCTAAACCATTTGAACTTTTTGATAGTGTATGTGTATTTTGGATTTTTTTATATATATAAAATATATATATTTTTTCATATTCAAGCTGTAAGGGACCAGGCCTCACCTTTGAGGAAGTTGAATTTCTTCAGGAGACTTGAAATGACAAAGGAGTCACACAAGTAGAGCAGCAGCCCACTGAACATCACCCCTTGATGATCCACATTCACTGAGTGCGGCCGAGAGCTCATGTAACACGTCTGAATCTGTAAACACAAAGAAAACGCAACAAATAAAATTATTTTTTACTGACTGAACAAATATGCAGAATATTAACTGTCAATACTGTGTCTCCAAGTAATTACATTTTTTGACCAGTTGATATTTCAATGATAGTTAACTGTTGTTTTATGAAAAAGAGCTGCATGAACGTTCTTCAAAAATTCTCCACGGAAACACACAATAGCACATAGGATTGGAGTAATGTTAAGGTGATTAAATAATCAAAATATGTTCATTTTGCGTGAACTGTAGAGTAATTTCTTTTTACCTGTGGGCCGAGGTTGAGGTAGCTGTCTATGGAGAGCACAGGGTTAGCGCTGTTACAGAGGGCCAGAGGAAAGAGGCGGTGGCTACAGGACTGCAGAAACTTCTCCAGCAGGAACTGAGCCGGCGCGGACAGCAGTGTGTGTTCACTGTCCGGAGCGCACACATACTGAGACGCACACACACGCACCGGCGTCTCCATCCTCTGCACAGCAAAAGAGACGCAGGGAGAGGGTGTTTCTGAGATGTTAGTCTCTTACAATTGATAAACACAGTATAAACAGTAGTATTGATCATTGTTATTACAATTTAAAATAACCTTGAATATATTTTTTAAGATGTCATATATTCCTATGAGTCAAAACTGAATTTTCAGCATCATTACTCCAGTCTTCAGTGTCACATGATCTTTCAGAAATCCTTCTAATATTCTCTTTTGCTGCCAAAGAAATATTTCTGATTATTATCAATGTTGAAAACAGTTGTGCTGCTTAATATTTTTGTGAAAACTGTCATATGTTTTTTCAGGAATCTTCGATGAACACAAAGCTCAAAACAGCAGCATTTATTTGAAACAGATTTTTTTTGTAACATTATAAAAGTCTTTACTGTCACTTTTGATCAATTAAATGAAATCTTACTGACCCCAAATTTTTTAATGGTAGTGTACTATAACACATTATATTGATTTATATATCTATATTTAATTATAGAAATTGCACAAATGCAGACATACATTGTGAATGTAAATTTTAGGATGAAATAAAGTCAGGAAGAGTTGAGAGAATTGCATTGAAAATGCATGAAATGTTGAAAATGCCAGCATCAAAATGACTGGTTTCATAGCGCCCACTAGTGAGTGTATAATAGAACTGCAGTTAACATTAACTGCACGCTGATACTAGTGTTTGGATGTAATCAAACTTCGAAGCAGGCCTTTCGGTTCTGAAGGGTCATTATGAAGCTCACCATGAGTTTGGGCTTGATGAGGAAGTCTTTATGTCCTCCGATGGGGATGTGTTTCTTCATGATGCTGAAGTGATTGAACCGACAGAGCAGAAGACCGCTGCTGTTTGCCCTCAGGTTAAAGTCCACTTCTTCACATGTGAACCTATATACACATTCAGACTGTTAGACTCTACTGGTACATCATTTATGACATAGATCACCTAGGGCTGGGCGATATATCTCATGCGATATGCATGCGCATCTCTTCAGTAAAGCCGGTTCCTTGATTAGC